>CAKAKR010044844.1:0-12079 GCA_916700685.1 Adelosebastes latens | reverse complement strand
CCATTTTAGTATCGGCGAAAATAACACATTTACAGTATACTGCATTCAAAGAAATGGATGGTTTTTGCCCAAAACTGCATGTGATTATCATAAAGTGGGCATGTCTGTAAAGGGGAGACTCATGGGTACCCATAGAACCTATTTTCATACACATATCTTGAGGTCAGAGGTCAAGGGGACCCCTTTGAAAATCGCCATGCCAATTTTTCCTGCCCAAAATTTAGCATAACTTCGTAGCATTATTTAGCAATCATCCCGACAAGCTAATATGACAAGGTTGGTACCAATGGATTCCTCAGGTTTTTTTGTTTCATATGATACCAGGATTTTCAGTCTAGCTCAGCCGGCAACAACCCCTGAAAGACAGCCCCTAAATAATCTTACAAGTATAGTCACTGTATTTGATTACATTTCATGTATCTGTATAATGCATGGAGAACATTGCATTATCCTAATCATATGCAATATTCAACAATACAGTATCAATTTATTGTCATGAGCATTTGGAGATCAAAGAGGATAAGTATAATGTGTCATTACGCTGTTAGTCTTAAAATCTGAGCCATGTGTCATGTTCTACAAAGCTAACACGTGTGAGATTGTAACCACATGTAATATTATCAAACAATTAAAAATGCGTAATACATGTGTTATACATAAACATATGAAATTTTAACCATATGTAAAGAAGAATATGTTTCTTCATGATCTACCGGCTTTAAATTTGGTTTCGATCGTAGTCAGACTTAATTTATTGTAGAGAATAGCCAGAATAGCACCAGGCCTGTGATTTATTCTGGGCCCCCAACTATATTTTAGGACAGACACACAGTTCTAACAGACAGCTGCTAAACACATGGCTGGTTCATCTATCTAGAAAATATAAATATTCTGTATGCTCCAGTTTTTTCTTTTTGACTCTTAAACTGACACATTTATGGGGCCCTCAATTTTTAAGTACCCTGTTTTCCCAACATTAAAAGTGCTTATAACCCAGAAAAAAAAAGTTATGAAAAAAAAGAGCATGTGGGGAGAATAATGGCCCCGCAGGCTAAAAACACACATACATCCAACTGTGATTTTTCCCAAAAATATGCTTTAATGGGGCTTTTGTCATTTCTCTCACTCAATTAGAAGCGGATATTCTGCTTTGTTGTTTACGGGAAAATGTGCATGACGAGGACCACAGAATATTTAACACCAACTTTTGATTGAATATCATTAAAAGAATACACACACATCAGTGTCCATCCTGCTATTTTTTTTAGGTCAATTCTGTGTGTTGACATTTTACAGATGCAAGACTTTTACCCATACAGCATCATTATGCATCCTCACACTCCGGGAGCCACTTACCAATGGGAGGCTCACTCCAAAAAGAGCACTATTCAAACAGCACGCAGCACAAACACTGCTCATTCATTCCTGCGGAGCAGAAAGAGCTCTAAATCTGTCTGAAGCTGTGTTTTTGCTCCCAGACTCCCTCCAGGTGGGACACCTCTGATAAAACCCACAGACTGCATACTGTACCGAGGAGAACTCCCACAGACAGGCTCATACTGTAAGCGAAGACTCTCTCTGTGTGTGTGTGTGTGTGTGTGAGTGAAGAGGAAAGAGCGAGACTGTCAGACAAATAAAACTGAGACATAAGGAAAAGCATCTAAGGCAAGAAAATGTACACATATATGCATCTTAAATTATTCACTTTAATGAAGTAGTGTAACATCTAACAAAATCTATATTTATGACCAAATAAACTTGTGACAAGACATTACCAAAACATACCAGACTAAATGACAAGTGCAGGGTTTGGTCACATAATTATATTAATAATGTAAATTTGATGTATGTAGCACCTTTCATACATAAAATACAACTCAAAGTGCTTCACAGAGGAAAATAAAAACAAAAACAAAACAAACAAAAAAAGCATAAAACTAGGGATGTCAATCGATCAAGATACTTAATTACGATTAATTGTATGATTGTCATTAGTTACTCGCAATTAATCGCAAATTAATCACTTTTTTATCTGTTCAAAATGTACCTCAAAGGGAGATTTGTCAAGTATTTAATCCTCTTATCAACATGGGAGTGGGCAAATATGCTGCTTTATGCAAATGTATGTATATATTTATTATTGGAAATCAATTAACAACACAAAACAATGACAAATATTGTCCGGAAACCCTCATATGTACTGCATTAAGCATAAACAAAATATGCTCAAATCATAACATGGCAAACTGCAGCCCAACAGGCAACAACAGCTGTCAGTGCAAATAATAATTTGGATTTATGAGATGCAGAAAAGCTGCAGATTGTTGGGCATGAGGGCGTAGTAGACAGAGTCCAGATTTTTCAGTCTGGATCCTTGAGGAAGTATGGTGTAAAGTGGTCACAGATGATCACATCTGGTTAAAATCTATAAGTAAAGAAAAACATCCATAGCATTTCAAGATGGCTTGAAATAAAACATGCATCAGGCTACAGGCCCGGTGACGGTGGTTTTGACTCGTCCTAACAGGGAAAGAGCAGGTGAAACAAATTACACTAACAATGGCTCAGTCTCATCAAGTGTCAACAATTCTCATTTGTTGTATTTCATATTATCTATCACACCTGGGCTTTGGACAGAGCCAGGCCAGCTGTTCACTCATGCTTCAAGTCTTCCTGCTAAGCGAAGCTAATCGCCTGCTTGCTCTAGTTTAGAGACATTAGAGTGGTATCAATATCCTTATCCAAGAAAGCGAATAAGCTTGTTTTGTCACATTGCAGGAAAGCAGGTTTGTACCCACAAGCAGAATGAATTGAAGAGGTTGCAGCTGGGACTGTTTGATGATTTATTAACAAGAAAGACTTTAGTTCAGAGTCCAACATCAGGCTGGTAACAGAAATAAATCCCAAAAAACGGAATGCTGAGTAACCGGAAACACTAGGAGCAAGTCACTGGATACAAGGAATGAAGAAAGACAAATCGACAATGAACAAAGGAACTGAGGTGGTATAAATAGTGACTGACTAACAGGTGAGGTGAGTGCAGAAGTAATTATGGACAGGTGAACCGGATCAGGGCGGGGCAGACAATATCAAAGGTTGCAAAACACGAAGGCAGGAAGTAAACAAAACATGACACATGAGGAGGAAACCTACACAATAAAACAGGAAACAAACTACAACTAAATCCCAAGAACATGACATCATACTTGCAGACCTTGAGAGTTTCAGAGACTTTGTTTCCTGCATTCTGGTGACTTTATAATAATGAAAATAACAATAACTACACTGCAACAGCATTTTTAAGTTAAACTTCTAATTTAACTTTAATTCTTAGGAAAGAAAATTGAATTATTCGCCCCTCTGGCATAACATTAGCATGTGAATCTCTGGCATAAACTAATATTCATCAGTTTTTATTTATTTTTGCTCCTGCTTGAGTATTTATTTCTCTTAGTATCTACTCTCCATTTCCCTCTCCTTCTCTCACTCACTGAAGGTCCTTTCAGACACAAAGCGACAACACTGGCACCACTGCGCTCTGAAACTCATTATTTCCAGCGGCTTGCGCCTCGCCACGACGGCTTTTCGCTACATCGAGCAAAGCTCAACTTTCGGCGCTGCACGCTGTGATGTGGCTGCAAGTGCAGCTCAAACAGGAGCTGTGTCGTGAGCATAGGCTGCTCTCTTCCGCCAGGAAACGAAATTTGGTGTAACTCTTATACACAGTGCCAGAAACAGGTAAAGATAACGAAAAGGAAAAAAAGTGTGAAAATTTGCCATAAAATCGGGAGAAATACGGGTGAATTGTGACCAGAGAGGGCAATGAAAAACGGGAGTCTCTCGGGAAAATCGGGATGGTTGGCAAGTATGCATGACATGTTTCCCAAAAGGCAAACTATTTTACCAGTGTTCATTACACTAATAAAGTTTCACCAGAGCATAATCATTTTTGGCCAACAAAAAAGCAAAATATGCAGTTTCCTGGATCACCTCACCGGCAGAAACTTCTTTTCCAGAGTGTGAAAGTTCATTCTAGAAATTGGGAATAGTAGCCTATTTGTATAATACTATAAAATAACCTAAGTCTTAACCTTGAGAAGATAATATTTTGTCTCTCTCTCTCCAAAAATATCAAATGATTTCTACTGTATTAGTTCCAGTAGTGGCAATGTAGATCACACATCTCAGTACAGTTTGACAGGGCTTCTACCCTGGATGGATGAAGTGCTGGTGTAACCGTTCATCCTGGGATTCCTCCAGTCTGATTGGCTTAGAAAAGTCTTGGGCTGTAATCCATTGGAGGTTAGGGCAGGTTAAGTGGTTCTCTAACAGAGGAACAGTGTTAATGGTCTCATTTTAGCACTTTAAGAGTTGTGCGACCACACACTGGACTTCATGTTCTTTATTAGTAAGAGGTCCACGTACAAGTCTGTGGTGACTCAAAGCCCCTGGGTAATGTCATAATTTTAACCAAGATTTAAGATTTTCTATTTTTATGCATCCAAATGACAAGAAGTCAGTGTTTCCAGCCTTCTGGAGCAGCATGTAGAGCAGACCATCATGAGACATTAACTTTCCACTGAAACCAGACTAATGAGGTTTCTTTGAGGTTGGCAGATTCTTCAGATAGGGTGGGTGACCCCCGTAACCATTCAAAGGAAGGGATATTAGGTTAGAGACTAATTACTGACGCAAACTTAAGTTTGGTTTCGCCATTTATAATACACAGCACCATTGGTGGCTGCCAAATTAAATACTTTGTAATAGCCAGCAGGCGGCGACTCCTCTGGTTGCAAAAAGAAGCCTGATTGTATAGAAGTCTATGAGAAAATGAGCCTACTTCTCACTTGATTTATTACCTCAGTAAACATTGTAAACATGGGTTTATGGTCTCAATCGCTAGTTTCAAGTCTTCTTCAATAAAGCATGATGTTCATTTAGTAAATTATGGTCCCATTTAGAATCAAATAGACCATAAAGCAGGGGATGCTTTAGGGCGTGGCTAGTTTGCGATTGACAGGTTGCTTCCACGGTGTTTTCCGGCACCATGTTTCAACAGTAGCCCAGAACGGACAAACCAAAGTTAACTTTTCCTGCTCGGGCCGGAGTCGATAACGTAACTCACTCCCTTCGCCGCTGCTCTCTCTCTCTTGCTTCACCACTCACTTCCCACGTACACACATACTTTACGCACTGACTCTGCTCCAAATGGCCCTAGAGAAGGCCATTCGCGTTTTCGCGTCGGCCTCCGTAGCTCTCCAAGACGCTTGGCACACAGGAGAGGCTTCAGTTGGTTGCAATCTCCTCATCTCACTGCTAGATCCCGCCAGATAGTGATGTTACGTGCTGTGCCGAGGCTTTCGGAGCATGTGTCCAGTAATCCAGGAAGTTTTCTGTGAAGCTCGTATCGAGACTTGTATCGTTTTAGACCAATGACGTCATCGAAGACGTCCGAAGCCGAAATGCAGTTGGGAACTTATCATTCCTGAATGAAAACGAAAAATGTCTCCCATCTATCATTTTCCTATAGTTACACAAGCACATTCACTGCCCTCTGCCCGGGTAAGCCACATATCTGGAATATATCTGCCTGTTTTACACTATTTGACCAATAGGTGGTTTCGTGTGCATATGAAGCCTCGTGAAATGAACCCTTTTGCGAACCAATTTGCTTGAGAGCTTCATGAAGTTTCATCTCGCCATCACTACTGCCAGATCCTACTCACTGGACCTTTAAATAAATACATAAAAGAGTGTGAAGTGAGGTGGTGGCTAAGTATATAAAGGATTAATTAAGTAAATAAGAAACCACATAAGTACATATAACCCCGTAGGAGTCAGTGTGAACAGATATAAAATAATTACATAGGAAACTGTGAAAAGTTCAGTTTAGGTTAATTCCGTGCGTGCTTATCCCAGCGTCTGATTTCTTGGTGACAACAGCGTCTCCTCCCCCTCTTAGGCCTCCTCTGCACACTAGCGTGCAACAAACACGGCGAGCAGGGACACTCTTTGTCAAACATTTACCCAAGGCAGCAGGTCAGGGAGCCTGCAGCGCTGCCTGGAGAGCCCTGTTCCTATTCTTTTATACATTTAAAATGGAAGCTAAATGAGTCTGCATCAAACATTTACACTCAAAAGCTTATGGTTTTATTTCTTCTCAGCTCTTCATTGCTTTTACCTACACTTCACAATTTAGAGAGCGCCTTAAACATTTATTCACAGATTGACCAAGCTTGCCCTCCCTGTCACTCATGCACGCACACGCACACAAACATACAACTCCCTTTTCCCCCCTCGCATGAAAGATTTAACCTGGGCATGTCAGGGAGCTTATTGCTTTGCCAACAATACTGCTTTTCCTCTTTTGCCTCACAGCTTTTTAAAATTCGACTTTTATTCGATATTTTTAATTCGACTCTCATCTGAGGTGAACATATGCAGCCCAGTCACACAGCAGTTCGTGAAATAGTCACAAAATTGAATGTATTGATTCGTGTACATCAACACCAATTTCACATTTTTTTTCATGATGGTCAGCACGCAATAAATTCGTATGTAATCCACGTAATTGTAAACTGGGAAGTATATAGAGCGGCGATTGCAGCGTAGGGAGGAGGTCGGGGTAGATGGGTGGGTCAAAAAACAGGGACCGGTGTTAGTGTCCCGTGTGAAAACACAAGTCAAAATTGATTTATTTGTCAAGTAACTTCTGTACTTATTTTAACCCAAACCACGATCTTTTCCTAAACCTAAGTAAGTTGTTTGCCAAAGCCTAACAAGTTGATCTTTTCCTAAGCCTAACTAAGTAGTTTGTTGCCTAATCCTAACGAAGTCAATCTTTTCCTAAGCTTAACTAAGTCGTTTTATTTTGAAGACTGGAGCTGAAATTGACATGTGTGTCATGTGTTGCTGAACATTCGTAGGAAAACACACAAAAAATATATTGTTGAAAGTCGTGCTGAGCGTCACGAAAAAAAAGAGGGAAATTTGTATCTATGTACACGAATCAAATAGATTACATTTTGTGACTATTTCATGAACTGCCGTGAGACTGTGTTGCAATATGAAGCAGAATGTAAAGTGCAAAGTGTTGTTCCTGCTCATCGCTTTTTGAAAAAAGAAAGTCAAGAACATTGCATCGGTGAGCGTCATGATTTTGGTGTGTGTGTGTGTGTGTGTGAGGGTGTACCGTATGTTAGCGTCATTTTAATGCATTTGATTTGATCTAATGTACGCGTCTGTGTGGAGTATTTCTATGTTTGTGTGTGTCTCTTTGTATCCTGTATCCAGTTGCAGGCTTGAGTCAGCAGGGGTTGGCACACCAGTGTGTAATTTTCTATGTATAACTCTGGCTCCGAGGCATTACGGTCAGGGTTGCCAGAATATGTTTTTCCTCTTTTATTTCCTTTGAAACAGAGATCTAAACACACACCACACACAAAGCGGAAATACACAAACATATGGATACAAAATATGCTCACGTGACATCGGGGAACACACACACATGTAGTTTTCCATTTGGCTATGCAGCAAGACAAAAACACTTTTATTAGTCCCTACCTCTCTTACTTTAATCTGCCCCCTCTCTCTTTTTCCCTCTGGGGAAATTCTGAAGAATAAAGCTGTTGAGCACATATAGATGTGCACCTGTTGTCTTGGAAGGAGAACAAAACATCTTGACAGTTTGTAATTTACTGTTGTACATATGAGCAAAAGGAGAGCAACGTGCAGCCTCACACAGACATCCTTATACATAACCAAACACATGCAAACATGCACTCATGCATCCACCCATACAAGTCTACTTATAGACATACAGTTGCCGTCTGTTTGCACACCTGCAGAAGTCGAAGTGTTTCGGAAGTCCAAAACAAGTCATAAGGTACAATCAGTATGGCTGCATCTGCACTAATCATCTACTCCAGCTCTTATTAATCTCACACGCCACTATTTGTTATTGATTGTTAATAATAAGTGTATCCTTTGCACTTTTGAATGCACATCGTTTTGTACAACTAATAATACATTGTCAAGGTCAGACTGATGCGTCTAATACTGGGTCAAAATATTTTAGTTTTGGCTAGGGCTGTCAAGGTTAACGCGATAATAACGCTTTAATGCAAATTCATTTTTACGCTAATTTCTTTAACGCATTAATGCAACTTGCGATTTTTAGGTTGTAGCGGGCTCAGCGGCTTTAAAGCTAGAGTGAAGATCTGACATCATATGAAACTAGAAAACCTAAGGAATCCATTGGTACCAACCATGTCATACTAGCTTGTCGAGAAGAAGGTTAAATAATGCTCCAAACTTACCCTAAATTTTGGCGAGAAAAAACTGTCATGGCCATTTTCAAAGGGGTCCCTTGACCTCTGACCTCCAGATATGTGAATGAAAATGGGTTTCTCTGGTAACCCACGAGTCACCCCTTTACAGACATGCCCACTTTATGATAATCACATGCAGTTTGGGGCAAGTCATAGTCAAGTCAGCACGCTGACACACTGACAGCTGTTGTTGCCTGTTGGGCTGCAGTTTGCCATGTTATGATTTGAGCATATTTTTTATGTTAAATGCAGTACCTGTGAGGGTTTCTGGACTATATCTGTTATTGTTTTGTGTTGTTCATTGATTTCCAATCATGAATATATACATATATTTGCATGAAGCAGCATATTTGAGTATTAAATATCTGACAAATCTCCCTTTAAGGTACATTTAGAACAGATAAAAAAATGTGTGATTAATTTGCGATTAATCGTGATTAACTATGGACAATCATGTGTTTTATCGCAATCGCAATTCTAATCGATTGACATAATTGTTGTTACAGCTATGATAATAAGAAATCCAGATTATGTAAGTGCCTTTATCATTGCTGTCCATAATGCAGTAACCAAAACTGCCTTAAAGCATTTTAAAGTCACATGTGTGCACAACATGACGAATACCAATTATTTGTAAAGGCTTCTGGATTCAGAACATTTAAATAGCACTCTATACTTCCCGGTTCATAATTATGTGGATTACATACGAATTGATCGATGTGCGACTGGGCTGGCTAGCCGCCAGCTCACCTGTGTCCGTGTTGAGAGCTGTGTGGAGGCAATAGATGTGCTCTGAATTCCGTAATGAGCACCTTTAATATTAGAGTGAAATCTCAGCTCAGTTCAACTCCATTAACTTCAGTTAAGATAAATTAAGATCAGCTCAATCCAACCTGAATGGTATAGAACCAAACTGTATGTTGCCTACGCATTAATACTCTCAATATTAACAGATTCTAGTAGGCAATACATATCAGCAATATACCCTGAATGCACATTCAATAACAATCCATCTCATCACCTTTGCTTTCTGTCCTCGTGTATGATCCAGCAGTCACATGCTCTGTGCTCTCTTTAACCCCTAGAGCTTAGCATGTGCTTCAGGATGTTGTGATGTGTGTCACATGCATCTGCTCATGAATGCACTAATGTTCATGCTAGAGTTATGCATGACAAACAGAGGAAACTTGTGCACTTGAAACGTCCATATGGCTGCTACGAAACCGTCTCTTGTTGACATCAAGGAGAACTTGTTTGTGCACTTGTCTGATAAGTGGGCTGACCTCGGTAAAGCTGGGAGTAATTTTAATATTCTGCAGAAGTCATCAAAGTCATCAAGACATAGAAGTAAAAAAAAATATTCCTTGTTTTGCATAAAATGCCCAAAACAATTTAATATGAAGGGAGAAAAGTGCTTAAATATGACAACTGTGAGTGATTTCTCGGTGCATTCCGGGCAGGAAAATAGACAAGAATACAAGATGCACACAGAATAAAGACAAATAAAGAAATTGTTGACAGCACACAGCCTGCGGTGGTAGGAAATGCCGACCAACCGAAGCCACTATGTCAACAAAAAGTAAAATAACCAACAATGGTCGGTTGAGGATGGACTGCTTGAAGGGAGAATTACTCCGTTCTCTCCTTTGAAACCTGCTGCCAGTTTCCAGCCATTGGGAACAAGTGTGGGATGTGTGGCAAACTACATAAAAACAGAAATCTTAGTGGTAGGAAACTGCCAGTACTGAGCGAAAGTGTATGATTTCATAGTTCACTGAAATTCAATCAAAAAGAGATGAAAAATCTAAAATAGAGGGCAAGAAATGCACTCAGAAGAAAAAAGTCTTACCCTGCTGGGCAGCTGTGCTTGCTCTGTGTTATAAAAAGACAATCCTCATGTTTTATACATGAAGTTTATATTATAGCGGCAGTTAAGCTTGTTCTGGCTGGGGATCCTCATGAGGACGTGTGTCGTCTGTGGACCTGCAGCTTCTAAATACTGGCACTCCTGTCATGTGAGGTTCCATTTTGGGTGCTGACGCAATGCTGGGGGAGCATTACATTACACCGTTATATGAAACACGGCATCAACACGGGGATGAGGGATGTTTTCAGGGGATGATGTGTGGTAAATAAAGGGGAAAATTAGTGCACAAGAGCGCTCCAATTAGACTGGAATTTCAACTGTGTTTTCAGAAGTCAGATCTGTTTGTTGTGGGAGGGGATCTTCACTGTTTCCACACACAGACGGATTCATTTGAAGCTGTGATTTGGGCCTCCTCTTCGCCACTCGTGACGAATCCCACTGGGGCAGAGGTCATGAGGGACCAGAGGGATGGGTGGAATGAAAACAGCGAGCAGAGAAAGGAGCTCGACCCTTCATTGTCATTTTCTTCTTTAAATCGTTCCCCGAATGAGAAAAAACTTGTAAAACAAAATATTCTGTTGCAGCATCAGACACGAGGGGACACACTAGACAAACTTTTTGAATATCGATGAAATAATCGATTTAATATATTTGAATCGTGTCATCCTTATCACCACCGCATTGTAGCGGTTTCTTGTTTTCGCTGCAGTAAGAAAATGCTTTTGCTGCGTGGCCCGAGCAGAACGAGGAAGGCAGAAAGCATGAAGTGAAGCAAGAAAGGAAGACAAAAGGAGAGGGGGTTTGCTGTTGTGCAAGAGCTTGACATTGATCAGGGCTGTCGAATGATGACGCGGCATTCTATTGTCTCATCTGTCTGCAGTGTGCAGCCTCTCCTTTTCTGTCTTTCCTCCCCTCTAAAGTCAAGTGGCTACCAGAAACTTTTCTTTTCCATTTGTCTACATATTTCAGATACACAATCTAAAATACAAATCTTAAAGAAACATATGTCAGTTATATGTGTTGTTATCGTTGTAACAGCTCAGACTGAATTTAGAGGAATTCCACAACCTTTATAATAATAATAATAATAATAATATGCATATAATATATATAATGCTAATATTCTCCTCATCTATTTGCTGTAAAGAGAACACTGATGATGGTCTTGTGTTTTTTCCCCAGCGTTTATAAACTCCACTAACAAAGACCACGGCAATAATGGTAGGGGAGCAATGAAGGAAGGAGGAATGGGTTAGGAAGGAGGATGAGGGATGAAGGGATGAGGGTCGAGGGATGAAGGGTTGTGGGTTGAGGGTTGAGGGATGAGGGGATGAGATTCGAGGGATGAAGGCACGAGGGGGTGAGGGGATGAAGGCTTGTGGGTGGGGGAATGAGGGGAAGAGGGGTCGTAGAAGGATGGATGGAGGAGAGTGATGATGGACCGGTGTCGGCTGGAGGCGGAGGGAACAGTCGAGACTTTGAGTGGGGAAGCCGTCTCTTCACAAGCTCTGATTTTTACAGAGCCCCCAGTGGTTCCTGTAATCAAACTAGAGAGAAAGAATGGTGAGAGAAAAGGAAAAGGGGTTTTGGGGGGGAGGGACGTGAAAACTGAGTCAAGGGGAAGTGAATGGATCAGGTTTGCTTAAATACTTTTGCTGCTGAAATGGGATGAGTATGAGGCGTGGTCTTTGTTCCCGATTCCCGAACTTAATTATAAAACTTAATTTAACTAAGTGCATCCATTTAACTGGATATATATCTGTATATATATATATATATATACTGTATATATACTGGAAAAACAAAGTTCGGAAACTTGTGTTTGGTGGATTATTTCTCTGTTGTATCAATGCTAATTGGCATTGTATTTTACATCGTTGGA
>CAKAKR010044840.1:0-21295 GCA_916700685.1 Adelosebastes latens | reverse complement strand
TTTAAGCGTATAAATGTAGCGGGTCGCCACACATGCGCGTTCGCATATGCGCGCTCGCGTGTGGCCGGAGCCTCGTCTCCGCTGCCTGCTTACCTTCACTCAGACAGAGCGCGCGTCCTCGCGTACTCGCTCCACCTCTACTAGATGTGAACGCGCGCTCACTCCACACTGCAGAAGAGTTAGTTTAGCTCTGAGAATATCTAGTGAATGTACAGTGGACGTTTGTGCAGAAATAAATGCTGAAGCTCCTCCAGACCAACAGAGGTTTCCCGTGTCTTGTGAAGTGACGGGGCTCCTCCACGTGTTACGTTGTCGTCTTGTTACCGACCGGGTGCCGGTGTCTCCCTGCGGTTGCCGGCTGCGGTCGGGAGGCGATAACGTAACTCGTTGAGGAGCCCCGCTGCCTGAGCGTGCGCTGAGGCAGGAAAAGCCAACACTAGGATCAGCAGTGATTCATGGAGAGACCTTTGTCTGGTCAGCTAACATTACTGCCAAGCAGCTGAAATATAGAGTGATATTGTGGTTTTAGCTGACGAGTGTCGCCTCACTGTTTTGAGCGATGCTCGTCCATGTCTATTTAGAGCGAGCAAGCGCGAGCTCGACGCTGACTTTCGTTGATTTCAAGGCCTCAGGTGTCGCTGTTAACAAGCATTTCTGAAAGTTACCAATAGTCCCTTTAAGTATGTATAGTTGTTAAAAAAAAATACATATTACAGAGAATTGTATTACAAGTTCCTAAAATAACAGGAAAACTCATCTCTGATGTAATATTCACAGGAGATAATCCGCTTCCAAATTTAACACTTCCTGCAGTTATTGCATTCACTGTTTGGATTAATTGTACAGTTTATTAGCTGTTCTGTATCGTTATTGTTATGCATTGAATATAATATGAAATATCCATAAAATGTCATTTAGTCAGGGGTTGTCAGTTTGCTCAATGATAGAAAAGGGGTCCCTCAAAGAAAAATGTTGGAAACCACTGGTCTGGATAACATCCTATTCTATTCTTTTTTACTTTACTATGACTTCTTTCAACATACTATACTACGACATTTTTTTATATTTTTCGACATACTATGACTTTTTTTTACTTTTTCGACATATTATAAGATGACATTTTATGACATTTTTTGACACACTATACTATGACTTTTTAAAACATACTATAATATGAGTTTTTATGACTTTTTTCAACATATTGTACCATGACTTTTTTTTTACATACTATACTTTGACTTTTTTGTCCTCTTTTTTTGACATGCTATATTATGACTTCAGTGTGGTAGATATCTGGTTGGAATGCTGGAGGTTGTGGGTTTGATCCTTATGTGACACAGTGAGTTATGAAGGCTAACTTCAAATGAAGAAGTCAAATACAAAAAGAAACACTACATCAGTGTATCTGGTCAGATAGCTCAAGGTGGTAGATATATGGTTGGAATAGTATGTCGAAAATTTCATGAAAAAAAGTCATAGTATAGTATGATGATAAATTTCATTAAAAAAAAGTCATAGTATAGTATGACGAAAAATGTAGTGAAAAAAAGTCATAGTATAATATTTCGATACATTTTATGAAAAAAAGTCATAAAATAGTATGTGGATAAATTTCATAAAAAAAAGTCATAGAAAAGTCATGTTGATAAATCTCATAAAAACATACTATACCATGACTTTTTATGACTTTTTTCGACACGCCATACTATTACTTTTTTTTTCAACAAACTATACAATGACTTTTTTTCCACATACTATATACTGTATACTATGACGTTTTTTCTGGATACTCTCCAATGACCTTTTTTCAACGTACTACACTACGACTCTTTTTTGATATGCTATATTATGACTTGTGAAATAGCTCAGTGTGGTAGATATCTGGTTGGAATACTGGGGGTTGTAGGTTTGATCCTTATGTGACACAGTGAGTTTTAAGGGCTAACTTTAAATGAAAAAGTAAAATACAAAAGGAAACATTACATCAGTGTATCTGGTCAGATAGCTCAGTGTGGTAGATAGCTGGTTGGGGTATTGAGTTCAATCCTTATGTGACACAGTGAGTTTTTAGGACCAACTTCAAATGAAGAAGTCAAATACTAAAAGAAACACTACATCAGTGTATCTGGTCAGATAGCTCAGTGTAGTAGATCTCTGGTTGGAATACAAGAGGTTGTGGGTTCGATTCTTATGTGACACAGTCTGTTTTCAGGTCTAACCTCTAATACCGAAGTCAAATATACGAAGAGAACAGTCCTAAGTGCGTGTGGCATTGGTGGCTTGGTTGCTAAGTTCCCGGTTCTGGTTGCGGCAGAGCGGGGTTCGATCCCCACCCTCACATCGATGCCCGGTGCCCAACAGTGGAGTGAGACGAGCGTCTCCTCCCAGGGTTTCAAAGAGATACAACTGGGGGGTTATGAAACAGAAAATCAGAAATTGTACTGACTATATATATAACCCTAAACTGTATTTTTCTGTGTCTTTAACCCCGTCTCTATTTATTTTTCTAAAATAAAAATAAATAAACCCTGTCTTTATTTTTATTTTTTTAAACACAAATAAACCCTAACCCTGTAGACAGGGTTAGGGTTTATTTGTATTCTACAAAAATAAATAAATAAATTTCTGATTTTCTGTTTCATAACCCCCCAGTTGTATCTCTTTGAAACCCTGGGAGGAGACGCTCGGCATCGATGTGAGGGTGGGGATTGAACCCCGCTCTGTCGCAGCCAGAACCGGGAACTTAGCCACCAATGCCACACGCACTTAGGACTGTTCTCTTCGTATATTTGACTTCAGTATTAGAGGTTAGACCTGAAAATAGACTGTGTCACATAAGGATTGAAATCAATACTTCCAGTACTCCAACCAGATATCTACCACACTGAGCTATTTCACAAGTCGTATATAGCATGTCAAAAAAAGACTACAAAAAAGTCAAAAGTATAGTATGTCGAAAAAGAGTCATAGTATGTTGAAAACAAAAGTCATTGGGGAGTATTCAAAAAGAAAGTAATAATATACTGTATATAGTATGTGGAACAAAATGTATAGTATAGTTTGTCACAGTATGGTATGTAAAAACAAATGATAAAAAAAAGTCATGGTATAGTATGTTGAAAAAAGAAAAAAAAATCATTGTATGTCGAAAGATTTTATGAAAAAAAGTCATATGTCGTATGTCGACAAACGTCATAGATTAGTATGTTAAAAAAATGATTAAAAAAAGTCTTAGTCATAGTAAAAGAAAGTCATAGTATACTATGACTTTTTTTCATAAAATGTATCGACATATTATACTATGACTTTTTTAATGAAATTTATCAACATACTATGACTTTTTTATCATTACATTTTTTGACATACAATATTATGACTTTTTAAAAAAAAATGTTGACATACTATGACTTTTTTTTTTTTTCTTTACATTTTTCGACAAACTATACCAGGACTTTTTTTAAAACTTTTTCTTCATGAAATTTATCGACATACTATATGACTTTTTTCCATAAAATTTATCAACATATTATTCCATGACTTTTTAATTTCTTTTTGACAAAATAAATTAACATTTGTTTCGACATACCATATTATGACTTTTTTTTTTTACTTTTTTTTGTGAAATTTATCGACATACTTTGACTTTTTTTCATGAAATCTTTTGACGTATTATACTTTGACGTTTTTCTTGAAAAAAATTTCGACATACTATACTAAGACTTTTTTTTAACTTTTATTGGTGAAATTTTTCGACAAACTAAAATAAATAAATACTAAATTCTTTAGACGCACTATGCTATGACTTTTTAACGATATACTATCTCGAGATAATAAATTAACATTTTTTTCGACATACTGTACTTTGACTTTTTTTCATGAAATTTTTCGACATATTATACTATGATTTTTTTTTAACTTTTTTTTCATGAAATTTATTGACATATTATACTATGACTTTTTTTCATAAAATGTTTCGACATACTATATTATGACTTTTTTTCATAAAATTCATCGACGTTTATACTATGACTTTTATATCATTACATTTTTCGACATATTATTTCAAGACTTTTTAATTTCTTTTTGACAAAATAAATTAACACTTACTTTGACATACCATATTATGACTTTTTTTTTTTTACTTTTTTTTGGTGAAATTTATCGACATACTATACTATGACTTTTTTCATAAAATTTGTCGACATACTATAAATGACTATATATGACTATATATGACTTTTTTTTATGACATTCATCGACATATTATACTATGACTTTTTTTCATGAAATTTTTCGATACAATTTTAATTTCTTTTTGACATAATAAATTAACATTTTTTTCGACATACCATATTATGACTTTTTTTTATTTTTTTCGACATACTATACTATGAATTTTAAAAATTTTCTCGACATAATAAATTAACACTTTTTTCGACATACTATACTTTGACTTTTTTAATGACTATTTTTTAAATACTATACTATGACTTTTTAATGACTTTTTTGATATACTATGCTATGACATTTCTGACTTTTTTGGAAATACTTTATAATGACTCTTTTAAATGTTATTTTTGATATGACTCTAAAAGTATAAAATTGATAAATACTGTTTATTTCTGCATAGTTTGTAACATACCAACATGAAAAAAAAAGGCATTTTTACACCTCGTTTTCCACATTTTGCTTTATTGCACCACCTTTATTGTTTTTGTAAAGTTTCTCAATCAATGTGATGACCTGAACTGTGTCAACATCATATATTACCTGAAGTAAAAGTAAGATAACTTTGTATTTAGTTATATAATAAATACATATTCAATATGCATATCGCTTTTAATATGGATATCAAATAGAGGAGGAGAAAGTCACAGTGCTCACCGTCTGACTTGGAAAGCAGTTCCTGTCATAGGGTAAAGGGGATTTTTGAACATGAAGATAAGAATGATAAAATAACATTTTACATTGACTTGAGTAATACTATTTGCATTTATATATTTTACACAATTTACACAGATAATTTATTCATGATTTATTTAATATTAAATACTTCCATTATGGATCCATTATGTCTGATGAAAAATGAGGTACAAATTTGGCAAGGAACTTGAATCAAAAGGCAATTTCCTTTTTTTCTATTGTTTAATTCACCACTTAGCAGTGAATCATCGCTGACATTGAGACGTGTTGACAGAAGCGGTTAGCTACTTCTGTATTTGGACAGAGGCCAATACAAGCATTACATGAGAAGTAAAAGCTGGCCTGAGTTCAGATTCTGCCTGCATGTCTCTCAACCTGTTTTTCTAGCTGCTTTGTTTAACCGTCAGTTTCCCAAACTAGGCAAAAGTGATCAATCTATAGCAGCTGTTGCTTCTCAATTCAAATTACAGCCAGAAGTCAGAAGGGGGAGCTGCAGAGAGTCCAGTCCAAGTCATGTCTCAAGGACACTTTTCAGCTGAGTCACTGTCCTTGTGTGTGTGTGTGTGAGGACATGGTCTTACTACGTATTCTGTACAGGCTTATGTTACATTATATAGTGTGAACAAATGAGTAAGGAGAGTCCAAAAACTAGAACAAGGTGTCAGAACTTATTTTATTTCTGTCTTTCTTTTACACCTATTACTGTATAGGTGTATATATTATCTCTGTGCCAGACCTTGGCAAACATTTAGGCAATATGGAATAGCAACTGACACAAGAAAAGACGTGCAAATGAGTGACGTAAGGAGCTCTGACAGACTGAAGAAGCCCAGCGGATGGCAGTTAGTGGCAGAGAGTGTGTTTCCTCCAATCAAGGGGTGATAAGCGGTGTCCTTTCCAGGCAGCAGCAGCACCACGTGTTGGTGACAGGTACAGCACCTGCTGCTGCTTGGAGTGCGTCACCCAGCGAGGACATTGTCGAAAGCAGAGAAAGGAGGAGCTATCAAAGAGGGGGGGGGAGCACAACTGCAGTATCCTCTGGACTGATCCAAAAGGAAACCAGGAGAAAGAGAAAGAGTCCTGATACAGTCTGGTCACCTTGCTTACACACAGCATCATCTCCCCTCTCACACACACTCAGTGTCCTCCGTCTTCTCATCCCTCCCTCCACCACAGAGCGCTGTCACGACTCATCTGTCTGTCTGGAATCAGAGAGAAGCCCTGGCAACGACAGTCTCTTCAGACAAGCACACCGTCCATCAGTGTCCCCTCACACAGCTCACCAGCCTGGATCAAAATGAGGAAGGGGCTCCAGAGAGGTCAAGCTCACACAGGGCATCATCAGCACAGCGGCGAGGATCAAGAGAAGGAGGTGTGGAGGGCGAAGGAGGAGGAGGTGGAGGTGGAGGTGGATGTGGAGGTGGAGGTGGAGGAGGAGAAGGAGCGACAGCATAGGAGGGCTGAGAAGAAGCTGCTGGCCTTCTGGATGTCCTTGTCTCACAAGACCTGGACACTCTTCAGGCCCCGCGAGAGACCGGGCTTCCAGCGGTCCACCTCGGCCGCCCGGCTGCTGAAGAGTGAGGCATGAGGAGAGGAAGTGTGTGTGTGTGGCTGTAGTGAGTGCATGTGTGTGTGTGTGTGTGTGTGTGTAGGTCTGTCAGTAGCAGAGTGTCAGAAGAGGCCTCACAGACCTGCTGTCAAGTGGACCAGTGTGTGTGTGTGTGTGTGTGTGTGTGTGTGTGTGTGTCTAAATATGTGTGTGTGTGTGTGTGTGTGTCTAAATATGTGTGTGTGTGTGTGTGTGTGTGTGTGTGTGTGTGTGTGTGTGTGTGTGTATGTGCTCCATTCAAGTGGATGAAAGCAGCTTCCTCCACCTCGTCCACCATTTGCACTAGTGCTTTGAAATGACAGGCGAAGGTTGAATCCATCTTTGTCACATTTATTTGCAAAACAGCTTTAAGGAAACCAGCAAAGAACCATCAACTGGGACTTTTGAATGACAACTTGGGAACAGTCAAAAAGAGGAAAACTTCTTCTCAGTCAAAATGGATCATTCCATCCTTCTCAAATGAGCTTGACTGATTCAACGACAAAAAAAGGAGCGTGGGAGCTGATTTCTGTGCTGCAGTGATGGGTTAACAGGGATCAGCCATGGTGGTGACCCATCTTGCTCTGGAGCTGCGTTTCCAAGGGAAGAAGCTGAGGGGCTTCACGTGCAAACTGTCCCGCTCGGCCCACGGCTTACTGCCAGAGAGCCCGTGGGTCATCACGGCCCAGATCCTGCTGCCGTACCTGGTGTCCGGCCTCGGCATGGTGGCGGCTGGGATGGTCATGGATGTAGTGCAAGTATGAAAAAAAAAAAAAAAGAAGTGCTCTAAAGTGTGTCTGTGTGTGTGATGACATGATTGTTGTTTATGCACTAACACTAAGTGCTAGACAGGTATACTGTATATATAGGACAGGTGTTGTTTTATGTTTTAAGACTTTTTATGATCACATACTGTAGGTTCATTGTTTCATTTACTCTTCAGGTACAGTAGTGGTGAGTTGCTGGAAGGCAATGTCAGACGAAGGATGAATGCAAAGCTTATGTAATGAATCTGTCGTCTAATAGTTGCAAAAAATACAAAAATCACTTAGAAAATGCAAAAGAAATCACAAAAATGAGGGATAATTAGGCAATCTTTCAAGCAACTTCTGGCTAATGATACAGAAGAATTGCATGTCTAATAATATCTGACCTTTTCATCTACAGAGGAGACATGACTGAAACAACAGAACATACAGGACACAGGCAGGCAGACAGCAGTATCAGAAAGAACAGAGCCCCCTACAGTAATAGCTCTCGTCCTGTTTAACCTCTTGTAAATACCTCACCAGCGTGACATGACTGACGTCCTGAATTATGCAGCAGGTCAGCCGGCTGCTAGTCGAAGCATAAAGAGCCGACAGATCAAGTTTCATGGGAGATACGTGGAAATACGGGCACTTCAAACACATCAAATCAATCAGCACTCAACTGGTCAAACTATTCAGAATGTCGAAGTTACCTGCTGCGTGTGAGAGGTGGCAGGAAACATGATTAGCTATTTGGAGCATGCTTAACTTTATAATAGGCACCTACTATATATAATGTAAATAGTAAGTGTCTCAAAGCCCCGTTTTTTTATCACGACTACATAAGCAACAAATCATCAATATAAAAGTTTTGAAAAAAACAACCTTAGTTGTTATTAGAGCTGTCAATCGATTAAAATAGTTAATCACGAATAATCGTGTGATTGTCAGTTAATCGCAATTAATCACAAATTAATCACACATTTTTCATCTGTTCAAATGTACAAGTACAAGTATTTAATACTCTAATCAACATGGGAGTGGACAAATATGCTGCTTTATGCAAATGTATGTATATATGTATTATTGGAAATCAATTAACAACACAAAACAATGACAGATATTGTCCAGAAACCCTCACAGGTACTGCATTTAGCATAAAACAATATGCTCAAATCATAACATGGCAGACTGCAGCCCAACAGGCAACAACAGCTGTCAGTGTGTCAGTGTGCTGACTTGACTATGACTTGTCCCAAAACTGCATGTGATTATCATAAAGTGGGCATGTCTGTAAAGGGGAGACTCGTGGGTACCCATAGAACCCATTTACATTCACTGATCTGGAGGTCAGAGGTCAAGGGACCCCTTTGAAAATGGCCATGACAGTTTTTCCTCACCAAAATTTAGCGTAAGTTTGGAGCGTTATTTAACCTCCTTTCGGAAAAACTAGTATGACATGGTTGGTACCGATGGATTCATTAGTTTTTCTACTTTCATATGATGCCAGTATTGTCACTCTAGCTATAAAACTGAACCCGCTACAACCTCCAAAATATCGAATAGATTATTCGAGGTTAATAGATTATTAAGAGGTTAATAAAAAAATCACGAGTTGTGTCAATGCGTTAAAGAAATTAGTGGCGTTAAAACAAATTTGCGTTAATGTGTTATTATAGCGTTAACTTTGACAGCCCTAGTTGTTATTTATTAAGAGTTTAACACTCATGATATGATTGAGCGCTGGGAACTAAACAACCCCTGTCATTACATTTTGTATTTTATATTGGTGGATGGAGTTACGTGACATCCCCGCTCACTTCAAACCACTGCGAAGCGCACAGACAGAAAAACCTCAGGTGAAATAACCAAACGCTCACATTACTCACGGTTAGAAGCTGATTGGTTTTCAGGACCTTGCTGAAGGCCCCATCAGGTCATTAACTGTTGGCAAATGTTTTGAAGGCTCATTACGACTTGTTTCAACAATAAAACTGTCATTTGCAGTGTAATAAGAAACATTGACCTCCATTGGAAGGTTCTTTAAACCAACTATAATTGATACTTTATCAAATGACAATGTGAAAACAATGTGATAGTGATAAACCTACTGTACAGAGAATTACAGCTGAATCTGCAGCTCCCTGTGGCTGCCCTAAACAACTGTTTTGTTTTGGTTCACTCTCATTGCATCATTTTTGGGTGCAGCAGGTCGCTGTTTTCATAGAAAGAGCTCTGATAAATCCACGGTACACTACCTGCTCAGCAGCAAACAGCAGACAGACACAGTTAGAGACTAGCTGGTGAACATAGTGGAGCATTTAGCCACTAAGGAGACAGATATTTCCCTCAAGAGTTGGTGGAGACCAAAAACAGAGCTAAAATTGGACTTACATTCATGACCAGAAACTACAGCTGTCAAAGGTAACACAATAATAACGCGTTAACACAAATTTGTTTTAATGCCACTAATTTCCTTAACTTATTAACACAACTTGCGATTTGTAGGTTGTAGCGGGCTGAGTTTTAAAGCTATAGTGAAGATACTGGTATCATATGAAACTACAACACCTAAGGAATCACTTGGTATCAGCCATGTCATACTAGCTTGTAGGGAAGAAAGTAAAATAACACTCCAAACTTATGCGAAATTTTGGCAAGGAAAAACTATTATCTCCATTTTCAAAGGGGTCCCTTGACTTCTGATCTCCAGATGTGTGAATGTAAATGGGTTCTATGGGTACCCACGAGTCTCCCCTTTACAGACATGCCCACTTTATGATAATCACATGCAGTTTTGGGGCAAGTCATAGTCAAGTCAGCACACTGACACACTGACAGCTGTTGTTGCCTGTTGGCCTGCAGTTTGCCATGTTATGATTTGAGCATATTGTTTTATGCTAAATGCAGTACCTGTGAGGGTTTCTGGACAATATCTGTCATTGTTTTGTGTTGTTAATTGATATCCAATAATAAATATATACTTACATTTGCATAAAGTAGCATATTTGTCCACTCCCATGTTGATAAGAGTATTAAATACTCCCTTTAAGGTACATTTTGAACAGATAAAAAGTTGCAATTAAATATTTTAAACGATTGACAGCCCTACCAGAAACACAGCTCCAACTGAATGATCTCTGAAAATGTGATGATGTGTTCACAACATGTTTCCCAGTGGCCAAAAAATCTGTTATTGCAGGTTTAAAGAAGAAGAAGTGAACTAAATGTCCTGTTCTTGCAGTGTAGTTTCACTGTGATGCATTTATGTGATGTATATTTTCAGCACTGGGAGGTGTTCAGGGAGATCTCGGAGGTGTTTATCTTGGTGCCAGCCCTGGTGGGGCTGAAGGGGAATCTGGAGATGACATTGGCATCCAGGCTGTCAACAGCAGTGAGTGGAAACACACTCACACACATACAATACACACTCAAACACACCTGCATGCAGAAGGAGATGACAACAATTGTTTTAAATGTTATCAACTATAATACAGAATTTTTGGTGTGTTATGGCACCAGCCTCCTAGACAAGTTGGCTAATTGTGTACATAGATATCAGGTATCGGGTACTTTTAAGTTTGTGACTCGTCTCCCAGCTTCTTAACATCAGCAAAATATAAAGCCAGTTCCACACAAAACACGGAGAACCATGTGCTTTGGGGAGCAAGTGTTGTAACTTCTGCATCCATCAATAGTAAATTATCATCAACGGATGCTGAAGGGATGAATTATTAATAATAATTCATCATCAGTCACTCAGAGAGCAACCTCCTCACACTGTCGACCAATCAGAGCATTTGTCAGGCTAATTCTGCTACGATGTTGACAAGTAGTGGGAGATAGATTTGCACAGTGACACTTGAAAAACAACTACTAAGAGAAATGAGATTATCTGAACCCGTTTCCATCCGCAGGCCAACACGGGGCAGATGGATGAGGCTCAGCAGCAGTGGAGGATGGT
This sequence comes from Adelosebastes latens, assembly GCA_916700685.1. NCBI lineage: Eukaryota > Metazoa > Chordata > Actinopteri > Perciformes > Sebastidae > Adelosebastes > Adelosebastes latens. The sequence continues at coordinate 10,071 of CAKAKR010044840.1, read as the reverse complement.
GTTCTGTAATCTGGCTCTCATTCAGGTGACACACTCTCCATCCAGTTAATAACACACTCCATCACTGCCGGCTTCAAGACAATTCAATTTAATTCAAGAAGCTTTGCTTCCTCTCACTTCAATAATGCATCTCTGCCAATTAAACACAACAGATAACAGTTGGAGATGCTTTCCAAATGGAAGCTATGATACGATATTGGAACATTAAATAAAAAACAAAACAAATTGGGCCGATTCTTCCACTGCCTGCTAAAGCTTCTTATTTTTATTAGAGTTGTACATGCAGCAGGGTTTCATATTTTCTGTGTTCAGCTTTTAAAATATTATTTATAGTATTTGTCAATATTTTTATTTATTTATCAGTATTTCTTTATTTTTTTTAATCAATATTTTAGGGCAATTTTGATATAAAAATGTCTATAAGGAAATAAATATAAATAAATTCTGTTATTCTGAAAATGAACGATGAAATAACATTTCATAATAAAGAGAGTCTCAAAAATGTCTTCAATTATTTAATAATTGTTGATTTTATTTGATTTTATATTGAGCACTTTGGGATAGGGCTGCAACTAACAATTATTGTCATTGTCGATTAATCTGTAGATTATTTACTCAATTAATCAATTAGTTGTTTGGTCTACAAAATGTCAGAAAATGTCAGTGTTTCCTCAAAGCCCAAGATGACGTCCTCAAATGTCTTGTTTTGTCCACAACTCAAAGATATTCAGTTTACTGTCATAGAGGAGGAAAGAAACCAGAAAATATTCACATTTAAGAAGCTGGAATCAGAGAATTTAGATTATTTTTTTCCTTAAAAAATTACTCAAAACAATTAATCAATTATCAAAATAGTTGGTGATTAATCTAATAGTATAATACTAAAATAATCATTGCAATTTGGGATTCTGTAGTTGTGTCTTGCACTGCATTTTTTCTGCTTTTCTAATTTCCACACCTCTCTTTCATCATCATCCTCTAAATGTTTTGTCCATTTGCTTTCTCTTCTCTCTGAGACAGACAGAGAGACAGAATAGACAGACATGTCATGATATATGGATGGACGAATGAAGACTCACGTTCCTCTTCTTCATCCCCAGGTCCAGGCCACAGTCGTGGGCTTCCTGGCAGCAGTAGCAGCAGTGGGCCTCGGGGGTCTGACCAGAGGGAGAGTGGACGTCACCCACGCCGCTGTCCTCTGCGCCAGCAGCGTCACCACCGCTTTCATCGCCGCTCTGTCTCTAGGTCAGACTAAAACCACTGCAGTATAGATACACAGAGTACAACACAGAGGACAGTAAAGTTTACGAGTTCAATGTGTCGTTTAACTTCTTCGTCTTCATTCTTCAGGTCTGGTGATGGTGGCGGTGATCATTGGATCCAGGAAAGTGGGCATCAACCCGGATAACGTGGCCACACCCATCGCCGCCAGCCTCGGGGACCTCATCACTTTGTCTCTGCTCGCTGGTGTCAGCAGCCTCTTCTTCTGCTACAGAGGTCAGAGGTCACACGTTAAATCAAGTATTTTTCTGCACCAGTGACATGCATGGGCACTAGTTTGTTGATCAAAAAAGGTGAAATTCAAAAGTGTCTTTAAAGCAGATAAAGAGCAAAAGATGATTAAAACTCACACAACTGCACAGCAGCAGTATCGTGGTGATTATTAAGGAGTATTCCGGCCAGATGAGGGCACCATAGACCTTTGATTCTAGCAGAAGTCTGCCAACAGACAGCCGCAGTACATTTTTATATAAAATGACGAGCATAATGAAAAAGATTTTTACATTCTGTTGCCCTCCAGACATGTGGTACCTGCCTCCTGCGGTATGTGGCTTCTTCCTGCTCCTCATCCCAGCGTGGGTCATCATCGCCCGCCGCTCTCCACCAATCAGCGAGGTCCTGAAGTCAGGCTGGCAACCAGTCATCCTGGCCATGTCCATCAGCAGGTGAGACGACCTGTGACAGACGCTCATCCCTTTTGTTTTTAAATATTTTATTTGAATAAATTAGTAAAGTTAGGGAATCTCATTATTATATGTCGTCTTCTTCCCAGTATTGGTGGACTGATTCTGGATAAGACGGTGAGCGACCCAAACTTCGAAGGTATGGCCGTGTTCACGCCAGTCATCAATGGTGAGTGGAAGACAAACTCCACTTAAAGCTACTACAAGGAGTTTTTAACTGGTTATGAAACAGTCTCAATGTAATACTGATGCCTTGTTATGACCAAATTGAGCAAACGAGACCATCAGCGAGAAAATTGACTATTTCTATATAAAGTAGTGATTCTAAATGTCTGTCCACGCGTAGGATTCCCTGCAAAATTAGACGAAACGATTTACGGCACGCAGACCGGAAGAGCCTGTTTACGTTTACACAGGCAAAGTTTGGCAGTTAAAAGGAAGCAGGAAGAGGTTTTTCTTTGGAGATTTTCATTCTTTTATCCCAATATATTTTTGTGGTTATGACTGATATTGGGGAAGGATCAGCAAAGAGCAAAAGAGGGCAGGAAATTTCATGGTAATTAGGTGATAATTAGCAAGTAACCTATTTAAAATTTCTTTGGAATTACTTCCAAATTACCCCAATATTCACCTCAAAATGTATCAAGCATTACTTTATTATAAACATTATTTAATAATTATATGCTAAAATAGCATATAATGGTTAAAATAGAGCCCTTAGGCTTATTTTAAGCGGCTGCTCTTCATCGGAGGTGGAAAACCAAAACTAATAGAAGACACTTCTGATCAGACACAAATCTCACCATTGTGACATATTGTCGACGCAAATGTAACCTTGTAGCTGATGTCATGATTCAGGGAGTTTTTTAAAAGAAATTTCAAACAAGTTATTATAAGCTAATTATTATCTATTTATCAGCAGACATGGAAATAAAACAAATCAATTAACTTTGTATTCCTTTCTTGGAAATGTATTAAATAAATGACCAGCTATTGGGAAATAGCAGAATATAATTATTAATAAATAATGTTTATAATAAAGTAATTTTCGATCAATTTTGAGGTAAATATTGAGGTAACGTCGCAGTAATTCCAAAGTAATTTCATATAGGTTACTTGCTTATTATCACCTAATTACCATGAAATTTGCGGACCTGTAAAATGAAGAGTTATCGAAAAGATTTGACCCAAGAACCAAAAAAGATGAAAAATCCAATTTATCCTGGCTGGAGCACTAATGTCTTTAACAGACTTTATGGCAATCCATTCACTAATAGTTGAGATATTTCATTTAAAATCACAAATGTCAACCTCACAGTGGCGACAGGAAGAGTCAGGATTAACCTTCTTTCTTCAGTAAATGTTGAGATATTTCACAGGATGAGTAAAACAATGATCTGTTGGCATTAAAATGCTTCTTATTCTTAAATGCATCAGTAGTAACAAATAGATGATATATAATAATATAACACTGACAGGGTCCACTCTGAGTACTTGATACTTTATTTTTCTGATAATACTTTTGTAATCTTACTTGAACACTATTTTGAATGCATAACTTTTACTTGTAATAGTATTTTTACATTGTGATATTACTACTTTTACTTAGCTTTGTTAAGTATCTAAATACTTCTTCTGCCAATGCATGAAATTATGTTGAATTTTTAGCAGGGCTGCATGTACTCAGAGAGGATCCTTGTTTTAGAGGCCTCGAATGACGAAATTAGGACGATAACTTTGATTAATTTTGCCTTAAGTAAATATTATTGTGGATATAATCCCCTTAATTGTAGCAGAAACCATTTGTGAAATTTCTTCCACATGCTCTGAGCAAAGAAATGAACACTGACATGTTTTCCTGAAGGAGTAAGCAGAGCTGGGATTTGGGGTTATGGTTTCAACAGTGCTAATCTTTGAAGAATGACTCTCAAGCTTCATAATTAGCTTCATTATTGTCAATAATGTCAACTGGAAATTGTCGGAGCATGCGGACGCCCAGCAGCTAATCCCATTATTATTTAAAAGGGCCTCAGATTTCAGCTATTAATCAATCATGAGGTATTAAAGTGCTGCTGAAGTTGAGCCGTCTCCTCCCCGTCAGAGGAACCTCAGAGAGGCGTATAGGACCTGATCCTCACCGACAGAAGTCTGTTGCCCTCAAAGCAGCATACTAATTAGAGAGGAATAACAATAGTCTTTACATGAACCACACGCCTGATCAGAATGCCAACGATGCATTCACTGGCTCCTGTTTACGCAGCGTCTCTGCCAGCGTCAGTGCTACCAAAGACTCCTGCATGTATCGCCGCCCCAGAACAGGAAGTGCATTTGCATTTTAATTCAGCGCTCTTCCCTCTTGGCACGTTGACCAGAAACCAGCAGTGGGAGAAGTATTCAGATCCTTTACTTGAGTCAAAGTAGAAATACCATAATAATAATACCATACTCTAAAGTAAGTACTCATGACGAAGAATGGCTTCTTTCAGAGTGTTATATTATTTTATTACACAGCTTTGTTGAATACTCGATTCTGATTGTCTGACGGTCTGTTATTTCTTTATAGCAGACCGTTGCTATGTATAATAGACCGTTGCTATGGGTGCAGTTCTGATGTTGGACTCTGGAGAACCGTTTTTGTGTCAAATTATTAAGCTGTGTAATAAGCGGGATACTGTACAGCTAGCGGCTTTGTCACATCGCCCTGTCGGGGTTTATTTCACAACAATGAGCGGCTCGCTGTACATGATCCCTTATAAAGTATGTTCTATTATGCCGTTCTTATCACTAACGAATACAGTTAGCATTGCAGCATTGTAGTTCGCCAATATGGAGCCAATGCTAGATACTTTCTATACTACTGGGCAGATTATAACAGTGGTTCTCAACCTTTTCGAGTCGTGCCCCCCCCCCGCCCGACGTAAACTGCTGTTTCTACGCGCCTTCCCCACCTGCTGATTTTGAGTGATTATTGGGAATGTACTGATTAATAAATGTAGGATAAACAATATAATGATTTGTTTGTGATGACAAATTTTAACAGCTAGCAGCTAGGCATTGTCCAATGTGCTCTATTGCATTTTGTGACTTTTTCTCCCCAACCAGCCGGAAATCCCCCGTCAGAAAATCAGGTGCACGCACACTTTGACTCTCACAAACACACTCAAATGAATCTTTTTTAAGGCAAATTATATCACTGGTACAGGCGATGTAATGTAAAAAAACATTGCCCAGTCTAAAATATGATATTTTATTTTGAATATGTTATTTTATGTTTTTCTCCACAACCATCTGGTGACCCCCTGAAACTATCTTGCTATCTTACCCCCTGAAACTATCTTGTTCTCAACCCCAGGTTGAGAACAACTGGATTATAGTGTGGCATCATATCATATAAGCGTATCACATGTTTTTTTTTTTGTAAAATGATCAGCAGAGTGACTAGTACAGATGTCAGATAAATGAAGTGCATGCATCCCCCCTTCTTTTATTTTTATTTAAATATTTAATATATTTAGTTAAAATACTGTTTTTTTCTTGTATTTTATTAATTAATTTGTTAATATGTTAATTATGTTTATTTTTTGTCATTGTTTAATCTATTTAATTTCTCCCTCTTTTAAGTGTTGTTTTTACCTACTTGCATTATTATTTTCCCCCTCTCCTTATCAGTATTATTGTTATGATTAATTACTTCAACTAACAATTATTCTAACTGCCAGAGATGATGAACGGTTGTTGTTTGTTTTGCTGTGATATTTGTGTCATATGTGTGATTGTCATGTCTCTTGTACATGTTGTTAAATCAAAAACTCACTTTTTCAGAACTGCTTTTAATGTGTGATTAATGTTGTGTGTTGTATATATTTTAGTGTGTTGTTTTATATGATCATTTTAACCTGAAAAGCGCTCTATAAATATAATGTATCATTATTATAATTAAAAAAATATAAGCGAAAAAGAAAGTTACAAAAAAGAAAAAATGTAGTGCAGTAAAAAGTACAATATTTCCCTCTTTAAAGTATAAAGTAGAAGAAAATGGACATACTAAAGTAAAATACAAGTACTTTAAATTTGTACTTTGGCACAATACTTGAGTAAATGTACTTAGCTACCGCCAGAAACACTCTTCCTGTTTAGTCTAAATGATCCATGCGCTTCAAAGCTCTGCAAACCAAGAGGTTTTTTTCTGCTGCTAATGAAATCAGACTGAGAGGAGAGCAGCGTTACAATGAATGTGGCTCAACATCCAGACTGCCTCTCCCAAGCCGTCGGAGGAAAAAGTCCCCCGAGACGCTACGATTAGGGACGCTGAATAGATTTCAAGCAAAATTACTGTTTGGACAGTGAATTATTTTTCCAAGAGTGTTTCAGCTGATATTCTGCAGTGGCTGATCTCAGCCTCTCGTGTGGCTGTAAGATGACACATCGGCAAATATAAAAACTAGGGCTGTCACCTGTCAATGGCATTTAGCATAAAAAAATATGCTCAAATCATAACATGGCAAACTGCAGCCCAACAGGCAACAACAGCTGTCAGTGTGTCAGTGTGCTGACTTGACTATGATTTGCCCCAAACTGCATGTGATTATCATAAAGTGGGCATGTCTGTAAAGGGGAGACTCGTGGGTACCCATAGAACCCATTTACATTCACATATCTGAAGGTCAGAGGTCAAGGGACCCCTTTGAAAATGGCCATGACAGTTTTTCCTCGCCAAAATTTAGAGTAAGTTTGGAGCGTTATTTAACCTCCTTCACGACAAGCTAGTATGACATGGTTGTTACTGATGGATTCTTTAGGTTTTCTAGTTTCATGTGATACCAGTATCTTCACTCTAGCTTTAAAACTGAGCCCACTACAACCTAAAAATCACGTTGCGTGTTACATTTGTTTTACCACAGTGAAAATTTTGTTTTTGAAAGGCTAAATGCCAACAAATATAGATTGAAGCAGAATATGTTGTTAGATAAAATCTCGTTGTGAATTTTACCAATGGATTCCTTAGGTTTTCTAGTTTCATATGATGTCAGTGTATTCACTGTAACTTTAATACTGATCCCGCTAAAACCTCCAAAGATTGATTGCGTTAATGCCTTAAAGAAATTAGTGGCGTTAAAACAAATTTGCGTTGACTTTTTCAGCACTAATTAAAACATTTACTGTGAAAGCAGCTGCGACTTATTTTGTTTTTTGTCTCTGACAACAAAACATCTCGACCTTCCACGCTGCCATCTTCAGTCCAATCTTGAGATGCACTTGTATTTTCCTAGTTTGAGTAAATGTTTATTTTGGAATTGATCAGTGCAACACTTTTCCATGTCCATGCAGGTGTAGGAGGAAACCTGGTGGCCATCCAGGCCAGCAGGATGTCCACCTACCTCCACTACTGGAGTGTTCCTGGAGCTCTTCCATTTGTCATGAGTGTGAACTGTCCTGGACCTTGTGCTGCCCTCTGCTCCTCAGGTCAGATACAGAACAAAATACTATATATAGCCTACTATATTGTATTAATAATGAATCAAATGACTACATGTAAACTGCAGGGACTTTTCAAGCAGCTACTTTCCACTGAAAATAGTTGGCAACTCTGTCTGCAGCTCTCCGGGGCTTTTTAGTCTGTTTATTTTGTTTCCAGCAGCAAACTTAAGCAAACTAGCTCCAAAAAAAACAACAGCTGTATGCTACCAGCACCAGACAACAGACTGATAAAGATAGCAGCTAGCTGTTGAATAATATAGTGAAGCATTTAGCAGCTGAAGAGCCAGATACAGTGAGCTATTTCACTTTAGGAGTTGGTGGAGACCAAACCAGAGCTAAAAATTAATGAATTATGGATTTACATTCATCAGGAGGCCAGAAACACAACTATGGCCTGGCTCAGTCCAAGTACAGTCTGTTAGTTTGTTTGATCCATACAAAAACAAAGCGTAAAAATGCCAATGTGAAAATGTATAAAGATATAACGTGCGAACTTAAAACGTAAGCCTACTGGGATGCAGATTTTGTTAACCTCAGACAGAGCCAAGCTAGCTGTTTTCAGTCTCATGCTAAGCTAAGCTAACCAGCTGCTGGCTCCAGGTACATACAGACCTTATGGAAATTATTCTCTGTAAGAAAGCAAATAAGTATTTCCCAAGTTGTTGTTGTTTAAAACAAGTCTTACTTGTACCAGAAAGAAACTGAGTTTATGGGAAATGTTGATTTAATAATGCCACTGGTTACGATGGATGCCACCAATCATATCTACCGTATTCTCCATAGTGTTTCACAGGGGTCTTAAACTAGCGGATCACAATTCATTTAAAAATAAAAGCATTCATGATTCACCAGAAATACCGCCTCACGGGTGTATGCCTCCGCCAACTAGTCAAGTTACAGTTTACATTCATGTCTGTCCAAAATGTAAGCACTTCACCATTCCATCCTGTTAGACATTTGTGTGAAATTCTCATAATTAGCATATGAATTGTTGAGGTCACACCACCTTGACCACCAAAATCGAATCCTTTCATCTTTGATGATGTTTGAAGTGGACATTTTTGCCAAATTCGCTCATGGCGTTCCCGAGATGTCACAAGAACGGGATGGATGTAAAGTCACAGTGACCTGAAAGTGGACACACTAGTACTCACAGCTTCTCTTTCTATGTTTACCTAGATGTGAACTCCAAATCAGCCAGAGTCCTGGTCCTGCTCGTAGTCCCAGGTCACCTCCTCTTCCTGTACACCATCCACCTCCTGCAGGGAGGCCACGCTGCCATGACGCCCACCTTCATCATCTGCTACCTGTCTGCAGCTCTGCTTCAGGTCAGATAAACCAATAACAGTTGTGTTGTTCATACTGACAGAAAAAACAACTGTACTCTTACAAGAATTTAAAACATATCCATCCATTGTCTTGATCCAGGTGGTGATTTTGCTCTATGTGGCCAGTGTGATGGTGCGATGGCTGTGGCAAAGAGGACTGGATCCAGATAACTTCTCCATCCCCTACCTCACAGCTCTGGGGGACCTGTTGGGGACTGGTTTCTTGGCTCTGAGCTTCAGACTGGTTCGGATGGTCAGTTCTTCTGGGACTGGGGTTTAACACAGACACGTGGTCCTGCACACCCTCGGTGTCCTGTTCTCTATATGCAAGTGGCTGAAACACACTTGCAAAGCTCACTGGATTTAAGAAGGAAGGTGAGGATTAAAGAACACAGGAGGTTAAGTATGGCGTCATATTTGTGCCTCAATACTGAGCACCCAAATGGGACAGATTTTTTTTTTTTTTTGCAAGAACATTTATTTAGTTGACAATTAATGTAATTTAATTTGAGCAAACAAAGATATATTCTCAATATTTGCTCAATAAATGCATTTGTGTGTTTGCAATTATACATATACTTTAATGGCACAGTGATAACTTCTCACCCAGTTTTAGTAATTTTAATAAAAAAGTGCCCTTAAATGTTTTCACTTAGCAGAAGTGTAAAACCGAGTTGAGTGTAATATTTATATAGCTAGCTGACTTGCTTATTACTACTAACCACCTAGTGGCATGCCATTAAAATGAGATGTTGCACACTGTTCAACAAAGTCATATTGTTTAAGTTTAGAGGCACAGTTTAAGTTTTTTTTTTAAAAGAAACTATTAGGGCTGTCAAAGTTAACATGATAATAACGCGTTAAGTTTCTTTTACGCATTATCTCCACTTTTTAGGTTGTAGCGGCTCAGTTTTAAAGCTATAGTGAAGATACTGTTATCATATTAAACTAAAAGACCTAAAGAATCAATTGGTACCAACCATGTCATACTAGCTTGTCTTGAAGGAGGCTAAATAACGCTCCAAACTTACGCTAAATTTTGTAAAGGAAAAACTGTCATGGCCATTTTCAAAGGGGTCCCTTGACCTCTGACCTCCAGATATGTGAATGTAAATGGGTTCTATGGGTACCCACGAGTCTCCCCTTTACAGACATGCCCACTTTATGATAATCACATGCAGTTTGGGGCAAGTCATAGTCAAGTCAGCACACTGACACACTGACAGCTGTTGTTGCCTGTTGGGCTGCAGTTTGCCATGTTATGATTTGAGCATATTTTTTATGCTAAATGCAGTACCTGT
>CAKAKR010044836.1:0-19794 GCA_916700685.1 Adelosebastes latens | reverse complement strand
ATGCTCTAGGTCTCTAGTTTGATCCATCCATCCTCTGAATGCTCTAGGTCTTTAGTCTGATCCATCCATCCTCTGAATGCTCTAGGTCTCTAGTTTGATCCTTCCATCCTCTGAATGCTCTATGTCTCTAGTCTGATCCATCCATCCTCTGAATGCTCTAGATCTCTAGTTTGTGGCTGTAAAGTTTCATGAGGCTGTGATTATCCTAGAGGTCACCACAGGTCATTTTATAGTGAGGTCGAATTTCAAAAAATGGTTTCAATACAATGAAATGTCTCCTAAGGGGACTAACATCATCACACATGAATACAGTTGGGCTCATTGGATCCACAAGAGTCTCAGCTTTACAGTGATACCAAATTTATGTAATTCCAAGACTGGTTAGGGACCCCCGTATGCAGAAATATTCAAACACACCATTTTAGAATAGGAGAAAATAAAATTTATACTGCATTCAAAAAACTGCATAGAAATTAGGGATGCTCATCAAAAATGTTCTTAACCAATAACCGACCCTCGTTAACCAATTATTAACCGTTAACCGACAGGATTTGTGCGTTCACTGTCTCCAGTTCACCGTCCGGGAGCGTTAACTCAGCAGCTACGATGCTGCGTTCACTGTCTCCAGTTCACCGTCCGGGAGCGTTAACTTAGCAGCTACGATGCTGCGTGTAGTGTCGCGGACATGCAGCCACTTTCCCAGTAAAAGTCTCCACCGCACATTTAGTTTAGTTTAGCAGGTTGTCAGCTGTGTGTCTGCCCGGCGGAACTTTATCGAGTTTCCAACAAACAGTGTGTGTGTTTGTGCTACGTTAGCAGTTCTAGCATTGCCGGAGGCTTCGTGCTCGCCGCCGCCGCCGCCGCACACGTAGTCTGCGTAACTTTAGTGAGTTTCCAACAGACCGTGTGTGTGTGTTGGCGGTGAGTGTGAGGTTGTTGGTGGCGTTCTAGCTGTGAACGTAGGTGTAGCAGTGTGTGTACAGTTTATTTGTCGGTGAATAAATGCTACTAAACTACAACTCCTCCGCTCCGCTCAAGCGAGCTGGAGAGGAGCCAACTTCCTGTAACCTGCAACTCCGGCTCCGCCTCTTAAGGTGGGCTGTTAAGGTGGACCAGCTTTTCTCCTTTAAGAGACGAGCCGCTCCTCTGAGCCGCTCAGCTTTTTTATTAATAATTTATATTTCTTTTAACCGTTTTAACCGATAGCGTTAATCGGTTAATTATTAACATCCCTAATGGAAACACTAACAAATGTGTTACTGAAAACTTTTCATACATCTAATTAATAAAGAATATAATCAATATAATGTTTTGATGTCACTCTATCATCACTGCAAAGGAATTCAGTGTAACATCTTACAGCGGAGATGAAGGTATGGCTTCAGTTTGTGATGGAAGTGACATATGGACACTGGCTGCCGTCCAGCTGAGTCCTTCAGCTCTTTCACGCATCACTGACTTTTGTCAATAATACAAACACAGCTCCCCGCATGAGTTCTGCCGATGATTTCATCTGCCTTAGGCAAGCTTTCTGTTTAAATACAAAGCACAACAGCTTTTTTGACCGTAAAACCACTAAGCTTGTGGAGTGAAAGCAAATGTTGTGTAATGACAAGCTGCAACTACTGAGGACTATAGCACTCCAACCAACCACACCTGAGTAGTGTGAAATGTCTTAAAGCTAAATGTCCAGTGGGCCATTGCTTTAGGTGTAATGCCCTTATACAGCAACACCTTGTTTCACACATTCACAGAGGGAACTGCGTGATCAGCACAAGCACTGAGCTGAACTGGGTGCGGAAATAAGCAGGTCCGGACACTTTGGTGGTGACATCATGCTGGGACAAAGCTTTGATTTTAGTGACTTGACGTGTCTTTGTTCCTATAGCCCACATATGACTTGGCACCATTGGTGGATACTTTACACCGATCAGCCATAACATTATGACCACCTGCCTAATATTGAGTAGGTCTACCTTTTGCCTCCAAAACAGCCCTGACCCGTGGAGGCATGGACTCCACTAGACCTCTGAAGTAGGGATGTCAAGATACCAGAAATCTAGTAGTTGATACCAATACCAGTGAATTTCCACGATTCTCGATGCCCAATTCGATACAACGGTACAAAAGAACAACAACAACAATAAAGCCTCTTTACTGTAATTCAACACGCACTCTTTTATTAAAAACATTTGAACATTACAAAAAACAGAGACATGTAGCCTTTAAGTAATACATAAAATTAATTGACCCATTTCGTTAATTTTGGCGTATCAGCGGCATGTTATCAATCGATAGTCAGATGACGGACGCTACATACTGACCATGAACGCATCTGGTCCTTCAGCTCAGAGTAGCAGGAGTCACACACGGGATGAGAGTTGACAGACCGAGAGATGGCTGAGGATTTGTTGTCGAAGTGAAAAGCAAACGCACCTATTTGGCTATATTTCACGTTTAATCCCAACGCTATAAGGGAACAATAATGTTAATGAGATGATCGCGCGAGGCGGATGGAGCTGTCACAGCCGGTGTGCACGGAGCAGCGGCGCCAGGTAGACCCCCGCAGCGGAGCCCCGCAGCAAAAGCGCTACCGGAGAGGCCAGACACACCGCCACCCGACGGTAAAGATCAGAGTCAGCGCTCTGCACATGTTGACCATCATCTTTCTTGTAAAATGTCCGGTGTAATCGGTAACACCGGTGTCACAAGTTTATTAACCGGTCGGAAATTTTCCTCACCGTCACATCACTACCAACGACCATTACAGGCATCGTACGGTACCTTCGGTACTGTAGAAAAAGAGTACCGTCACCTTTTTAGAATTTTGGCATCGACTTGGTACCGAAGTATCGGTTCTCGAGACATCCCTACTCTGAAGGTATGCAGTGGTATCTGGCACCAAGCCGTCAGTAGCAGATCCTTTAAGTCCTGGAAGGTGCGAGGTGGGGCCTCCGTGGATCGGACTTGTTTGTCCAGCACATCCCACAGATGCTCCGTTGGATTGACGTCTGGAGAATTTGGAGGCCGAGTCAACACCTCCAACTCGTTGCCATCCACATGATGTAAAAGAAAACGTGATTCATCAGACCGGGCCACCTTCTTCCATCGCTCCGTGGTAGGTCCTGACCACTGCAGACCGGGAACATCCCACAAAAGCTGCAGTTCTGGAGATGCTCTGACCCGGTCGTCTAGCCAGCACTATTTGGCCTTTGTCAAAGTCGCTCACATCCTGATCAGTGTACGTGTTGCCAACCACATGGCTCACTCAGTCTCTTTTAAGTACACTGTGATCCCATTGGTTAATGTTGTGGCTGTGGCTCGGGAGGTAAAGCGGTCATCCACTGTGTGTGTGTGTGTGTGTGTGTGTGTGTGTGTGTGTGTGTCTTTGGGCAAGACACTGAACCCCAAATTGTGTCAGTATGAATGTGAATTTTTGTCGCTCCTGATGAGCAGGTGGCACCTTGTATGGCAGCCTCTGCCACCAGTCTATGAATGTGTGTGTGAATGGGTGAATGCTGGCTTGTCTTGTGAAGCGCTTTGAGTGGTCGGAAGACTAGAAAAGTGGCTATATAAATGCAAGTCCATTTACCATTTAACATCCATTCAGCTACTCAGGCATTCACAGTTACCAAGGACAATGACTGTGGGAGCCAATTAACCGATATAGGCAAACTATAAAATTACAAGTAAGGGGTTCAGTTGGCTTGAAACAAACTAATCTGTACGGCAGCGTCCAACCATGGCTAAAAACAAAAGTGTATACCAGGGCCAAAGGTCTACTGTCATAGTCTTCTTACTGAAATGCAACTTGTGGTATGTAGTTAACGTCTCTCTTTCTGTTCTTATGTACACAGTCCTGTACCTTTTGACTTTATCAAAGAACCACAAACTTACGCTGGCAAAAGAAACTGGCATGGCGATTTTCAAAGGGGTCCCTTGAGCTCTGACCTCAAGATATGTGAATGAAAATAGGTTCTATGGGTACCCACGAGTCTCCCCTTTACAGACATGCCCACTTTATGATAATCACATGTTAATTGATTTCCACTAATAAGTAAATACATACATCTGCATAAAGCAGCATATCTGTCCACTCCCATGTTGATGAGAGTATTATAAAATTGACAAATCTCCCTTTAAAACAGTGTATTTTGAATAGATAAAAAATGTGCGACCAATTTGCGATTAGTTGCCATTAACTATGGACAATGCGATTAATCATGATTAAATATTTTAACTGATTGACAGCCCTAATTATTATTATTATTATTTTATTTTTGTTTTTCAAATAAAAAGGTGTCTCTGCTCTTCACGTGTCCCACATATTGACATTTCAGTATGAGGCTGTGCTGTGAGACATAAATGTGTCCTTCCTGCGGTGTGGTTAATAAAAAAACGTCAGGAGGGGCTTTATTGTTGCCCGGTGATCCTTCCGGTACACACTCCCTCCCAGTGTTTGCAGGGTGAAGCTGGAATACAGGGGGTTAAGGAGGATAGCCCCCCCGACCTCCTCCTCCCTATTGAAACCAATCTTCCTCCTTCAATGAGCCTTGTGTCCATCTCTTTGCCCACAATCCTCTTAATCTCTGCGGTGTCACGGCTGCTTGGATACAGCCAGCTGGAGGCCGAGGCTTTGGCAAAGAATGGGACCGGAGAAGGTCGGGTTAAAAACAAACTCTTTACAACCACACAGTCTCAGTCCTACTTGTTGTGTTAATGTACGTGGGTGTGTGCATTCCTACATGCATGTGTATGTATGCGTGTATTTGCGTGTGTGTGTGTGTGTCGGAGCATGGGTTCCTCTGTCTATATGTGCATGTCTGTGTTTGGAGCTGCAGGAGGAGGGTGTATATTCATATGACAGCCTGCTCATGCAGCTCCAGCAGCACACCACTGCCACCAGTTGTCAGTGACTTGCTACTACAGAGAGGGAGATCAGTCTGTTCGTCCTGCTGGCACCACACAGGGGTTTTTCCTCAGCTCGGAGAGCTCCGAGGGGACTCTGTGCTGCTGGTAATCACATGACTAACGGTTCAAATCTAATGTTCAGTTTTATTACACTTTGGGGTTAAATCACTGTGGGTTCATGTGAGGTTTTTGATTGATGAACCAAGCTAATATGTTGTGCTGGCACTGGATTTCTTCTTTAAAGGGACTTTGTAAGGTTTGTAAGGGTTTGTAAGAATCAGATATGTCTTGTTAACAGCGTCACCTGTGGCCGTTAAGTCAACGAAAGTCAACATCCTGTTGTTTGCGCTTGTGCTCGCTCTACATAGACATGAAGGAGCATCGCTCAACACAGTGAGGCGACACACTTCAGCTAAAAGCACAATATCACTCTATATTTCAGCTGCTTGGCAGTAATGTTAGCTGACCAGACGAAGGTCTCTCCATGAATCAATGCTGATCCTAGTGTTGGCTTTTCCTGCCTCAGCCTCCCGACCACGGCCGGAGGGAACGGGGGAGACGCCGGAGTTTTGGTCGGAGACGATAACGTTTCTCTCTGCGGAGCCCCGTCACTTCACAAGACACGGGAAACCTCTGTTGGTCTGGAGGAGCTGCAGCAGTTATTTCTCCACAAACGTCCACTGAACATTCACTAGATATTCTCAGAGCTAAACTAACTCTTCTGCAGTGTGGAGTGAGCAGCATGCACGTGAGAGTGGAGCGAAAGAACGAGAAGGAGCGCGGTGTGTGAGTGAAGGCAGGCAGAGGAGCAGAGTACAGCTGAGACTCCGGTCCTGGAGACCAAAGCTACGGTCTCCCCCGCGTCCTCCGACCGCGGCCAACACTGTTTAACAGACGGGCTTCACTAGATACAACCAAGAGGTTTTGGTCCTTCACTGTAGTTTGTGTTGAAGTCTGAGTCTGAACAGCGTAGACACACGCGAGCAACCATGAGACACCGACCAGCAATGATTGATACGTTTAAGAAGTTACAAACAGTCCCTTGAATGCCACAGCATGTACAATTTTAATTATACATTATGATCATATTACTGTTGACAGCATGGAAGGACCTTCTTTATATGTGTTTTTTTTTTAAGAATATTAGAGAATCAACAGATTACATGAAATGAAGGGAGAGAGATGGGGATGTTGTGGTGTGTGCAAACAACATGCTAGTAGTGTAGAATCACACAGGTTTGCAGCATTAATTAATTATGTAGTTTGACAAAAAAGTCTCAACTCAAGGTCCACTTACTAGCTTGTTCTGGAGCTTTCAATGGCGTCACGACACGGTTGGGGCGCACTGAGGACAGTCCGCCACGGTCGACGGTCGCACCGGGATCAGGGAGCCGCCCCCGGCGGGGAGAAAGCTGCGACCGCGAGCCACCTTCGCCCCGAGCCTTTCCAAGCCGACCTAGAGCCGGTCGGGGCGTACAGCCTCGTATGCGGGACTCCCCAGCCTGCCGTGTGTCGCTCACGCCCTCCAGCTGGCTGTTAACGAGGGTCTTTTGGCACAGAGAAGTACTCGTATCGGTACTCGTATCGGCGAGTACCCAAATGTAAGTACTTGTACTCGGTCTGAAAAAAAGTGGCATTGGTGCATCCCTAGTCCCAGCTGTACATCGGTTCTGTACGTTGGTTTGACTGCAGTGACATGGCTCTGGGCTTGTTTTGGCTGAATATTGTACAAAACAAAACTCATCTTTCACCACTGGAGCAAGACCAGAAAATCAAGCTTATTGGATTCAGTTTTGTCCACTCCACTGTCAGAGGGCTGTTTCAAAGAGGAAAGTACAACGGCTTATTCGAAAAGCCAAACAAAGTGAACCAGAGTCGAGCTGTTCCATAAAGCTGATGTTGAGCTAATGTGATGAAGTCTGGTTTAATAACTCCTTAATGATTTTTAACAGAGACCCAAGCCATCAAACATACATCATATAACTTACAATGAAGACAACTTAATCACAAAGAGAAAACAGAGATGGTCATAGCCAAAGAGCAGCACATATTGAACATAACATTTGAAGAGGTAAAGCCATTGTCATAAAACATACCAGCTTGTTGTAGACCATAGTATAGACATACTACATACCATGACTTTTTTCTGCGAACTTTTTCAACATACTATACTATGACGTTTTTTCATTAAATCTTTCGACATACTATTGTATGTCTAAAACTTCATGACAATGTCGAAACATTTCATGAAAAAAAGTCATAGTATAGTGTGTCAAATCATTTCATAAAAAAGTCATAGTATAGAATATTGAAAAATTTCAAGATAACAAAGTCATAGTATAGTATGTCAAAATGTCATAGTATAGTACATCAAAAATGGTCATAGAAAAGTATAGTATACTATGTCGAAAAATTTCATAAAAAAAGTCATACTAAAGTATGTCAAATCATTTCATAAAAAAGTCATAGTATTGAATGTCGAAAAATGTAATGAAAAAAAGTCATAGTATAGTATGTCGAAAAATTGTATAAAAAGTCATAGTATAGTATTTCAAAACATTTCATTAAAAAAAGTCATAGTATAGTATGTCAAAACATTTCATAAAAAAAGTCATAGTATCGTAAGTCAAATCATTTCATAAAAAAGTCATAGTGTGTCGAAAAATTTTATGACAAAAATTCATAGTATAGTTTGTCGAAACATTTCATGAAAAAAAGTCATAGTATAGTATGTCCAAAAATTTCATGAAAAAGTCATAGTATAGTGTCGAAAAATGTTATGATAAAAAAGTCATAGTATAGAATATCTAAAAATTTCAAAATAACAAAGTCATAGCATAGTATATCAAAAATGTTCATAGAAAAGTCTAGTATACTATGTCGAAAAATTTCAGAAAAAAAAGTCATAATAAATTATGTCAAATCATTTCATAAAAAAGTCATAGTATAGTGTGTCGAAAAATGTTATAACAAAAAGTCATAGTATAGTGTGACGAAAAATTTTATGATAAAAAAGTCATAGAATAGTATGTCGAAAAAATTTCATAAAATAAAGTCTAGTATAGTATGTCAAAGAAATTTCAGAAAAAAGTCATAGTATAGTATGTCAAATCATTTCATAAAAAGTCATAGTATAGTATGTCGAAAAATGTAATGAAAAAAAAGTCATGGTATAGTATGTCCAAGAATGTTATAAAAAAGTAATATTATAGTATGTCGAAAATTTTAATAATAAAAGTCAGAGTATAGTATATCAAAAATGTTCATGAAAAAGTCATAGTATGGTATGTCAAAAAATTTCATGAAAAAAGTCATAGTATATTATATCAAAAATGTTCATGAAAGTCATAGTATAATACGTCAAAAAATGTCATAAAAATAAAGTCTAGTATAGTATGTCGAGAAAATTTCTCGAAAAAAGTCATAGTATAGTGTCGAAAAATGTTATGATAAAAAAGTCATAGTATAGAATATCGAAAAATTTCAAGATAACAAAGTCATAGTATAGTATGTCAAAATGTCATAGTATAGTATATCAAAAATGTTCATAGAAAAGTCTAGTATACTATGTCGAAAAATTTCAGAAAAAAAAGTCATACTAAAGTATTTAAAATCATTTCATAAAAAAGTCATAGTATTGAATGTCGAAAAATGTAATGAAAAAAGTCATAGTATAGTATGTCAACAATTTCATGAAAAAAAGTCATAGTAGTATGTCAAAACATTTCATAAAAAAAGTCATAGTATAGTGTGTCGAAAAGATTTCATGAAAAAAAGTCATAGTAGTATATCAAAACATTTCATAAAAAAGTCATAGTATAGCATGACCAAAAATCTTATAAAAAAAAGTCATAGTATAGTATGTCCAAATATTTCATGAAAAAAAGTCATGGTATTGTATATCAAATCATTTCATAAAAAAGTCATATTATAGTGTGTCAAAAAACTTTATAAAAAAGTCATAGTATATTAATTTCCAAATATTTCATGAAAAAAAGTCATAGTATTGTATGTTGAAAAATTTCATGAAAAAAAACTCATGGTATAGTATGTCCAAAAATGTTATAAAAAAGTCATATTATAGTATGTCCAAAATTTTCATAATAAAGGTCAGAGTATAGTATATCAAAAATGTTCATGAAAAAGTCATAGTATAGTACGTCAAAAGTCATAAAAATAAAGTCTAGTATAGCATGTCGAAAGATTTCTTTAAAAAAAATTCATAGTATAGAATGTCGCAAAATTTCACCAAAAAAAGTCATAGTATAGTATGTCGAAAAAAAAATCATAGTATAGTATAAATGTATGACTTTTTCGACATACTACTGTATATATTGTTCCTTTTTTTATATTTCATTCTATTTAAATTGTTCATATTTCATATGTCTATCTACTTTTTGTTTTGCTTTTTTACTGTGTTGTATCTTGATTTCTTCTTTTTTACTGCTGCTTGTTTCCCCTTTGCTGCTGTACACTGCAAATTATTTCCCAACTTTGGGACTAATAAAGGATCTTATCTTATGACTTTTTCATGAAATTGTTTTTGACTATTTTTAACATACTATACTATGATTTCTTTTCAACATACATATGATTTTTTTTCAACATACTATACTATGAGTTATTGGTTCTCTTTTTTTGACATAATGTGACTTGTGAAATAGCTCAGTGTGGTAGATAGCAGGTTGGAGTACTGGAGGTTGTCATAGTATAGTGTGTCGTAAAAATTACAATTCTATGACTTTTTTATATAAAAAATTTCAACATACTATACTATGACTTTTTTTCATGAAATTTTTCGACGTACTATCCTATGCCTTTTTTTTTTTATAAAGTTTTTCGACATACTATACTTAGCTTTTTTTCATGAAATTTTCCGACATACTATCCTATGACTTTTTATAACATTTTTCGACATACTATACTGATGACTTTTTATACAATTTTTCGACATACTATACTATGACTTTTTTTCATGAAATTTTTCGACATACTATCCTATGACTTTTTTATTACATTTTTCGACATACTATACTATGACTTTTTATACAATTTTTCGACATACTATACTGACTTTTTTTCATCATATTTTTCAACATACTATACTATGACTTTTTCATGAAATTTTTTGACATACTATACTATGACTTTTTTATCATAACAATTTTCGACATACAATACTATGACTTCTTTCTCATGAAATTTTTCGACATACTATACTATGACTTTTTTTTATTACATTTTTCGACATACTATACTATGACTTTTTTTCATGAAATTTTTGCGACATACTATACTATGACTTTTTTTCATGAAATTTTCGACATACTATACTATGACTTTTTTTTTTATAGTTTTTCGACATACTATGACTTTTTTATCATAACAATGTGCGACATACTATACTATGTTTTTTTTGGTTACATTTTTCGACATACTATACTATGACTTTTTTTCATGAAATTTTTGGGCATACTATCCTATGACTTTTTTTATTACATTTTTCGACATACTATACTATGACTTTTTTTCATGAAATTTTTCGACATTATATACTATGACTTTTTTTATACAGTTTTGCGACATACTATACTATGACTTTTTTATCATAACAATTTTCAACATACTATACTGTTTTTTTTTTGTTACATTTTTCGACATACTATGACTTTTTCATGAAATTTTTTGAAATACAATTCTATGACTTTTTTATATACAATTTTTCGACATACTCTACTATTACTTTTTTTCATGAAATTGTTTCGACGTACTATCCTATGACTTTTTTTATACATTTTTCGACATACTATACTATGAAAAAACAAACTCGTTAGAGCAACACTTCCAGTTCATACCTGTTAAATTGGATTGAAATGTCTTCTCTCTTTCTGATGTAAAACATGAAATTGTTACTGTTTCCCTCAAGCACAGCTTTCTTCATACTACAACACTATACACATGTCCTTTTGCACAATGTGCCTACTGTTTACACCTACTTACTGTAAAACTATGCACCAAAAACAGAGCTCTTTGTCCATCAGCCCTTATCTTATCACTAGCCCAGTGTGTAACAGTTGCCTCTGGCTGCGGCTCAAAGTGTCCTCGACTTCAATTCAGACCGAGCGAGCTCAGTGTATTTCAGTGTTTTGATGGCTTTCCAGGGTCAGGGCACTTGTCTGCTCCTTTGTCTCTTCATCTTCAACCAGCAGTGGGTGGTATGACTCACACTAAAACACATTCACTGTCATCAGCGCTAGCTTTTTCTGTCCCTCTCAAAACAGAAAAAAAACAGACTTGTACCTTTGGCACGCAAGGCTTCCAGCATCCTCCATTCAAATGCAAATATATTATTTGTTGGAAGAATTTTCGACAACATGTCACACTACAATTACATCGAGAGAAGCTCGTTAACCATGTGGCTTAGTGCACCATGGGAGACAAGAGTGCACAGTGTCTCCCACAGGAGCTTGTTCTGCATAACAAATCAGTTCGTATTTTGTAATTCATATTATAAAGGTTATAGTCAGGTTATCTTATCTGGTTCAATTAACAAGCACATCTTTGCTAACGTTGTGATATTACTGTTGTAGGTTATCAACTATTACAAAGATACATCTTAATGGATATATATCATTCCAATGCAGGCATTTGTAATCTTGCTATTGCAAGAAGTACATGTTGTCCAGTATTTCTTCAAAGAACTGTGGAATTGGAAAAATTATTGTTAATGCTGCAAATAGGGATGCTCATTTTGAAAACAATTCTTAACCGATAACCAACCCTCGATAAACGATTATTAACCGTTAACCAACAAGATTTGTCTCTTGTGTGCAGCGGTGTACCAGCTGCAGGAGCACAACAGATATTCGTTGACGGGAGTCTCCAGTTCACCGTCCGGGAGCGTTAACTTAGCAGCTACGATGCTGCGTTCACTGTCTCCAGTTCACCGTCCGGGAGCGTTAACTTAGCAGCTACGATGCTGCGTGTCGTGTCGCGGACATGCAGCCACTTTCCCAGTAAAAGTCTCCACCACACATTTAGTTTAGCAGTTCTGAGAGACTGTATCTGCCTCTTGTCGTTTTCTGCTTTGATTTACACATTTTCATTTAGCATTTTTAACAGTGGTCTGACTCTCTGGGCCAATCAGCTGGCCAGGCAACCAGGGATTCTCCCAGTACTCCCGATGGCCTCAATATTGGTCTGTACTGTTAAAGGTACCGCTCGTAATTGACAAGCCCACAGTGAATTATCACCAGTTCCCCTCAGCTCTATTAAGCATAGCGTCTTTCAGCTCATTGTTTTGGTTTTACAGGCCACAAATGTACTGTTTGGTTAACCTCATTTCCCAGCAGCAGCAGCAGGCAGCAATCGCTCTAAAAGCCCACCGTACACTACCTGCCCAGCTCCGACAACTAAGACTAGTTATCTCTGACTAACACTAAGAGACAGAAGTTGGTGGAAACCAGAACAGGAGAGTAAATAACTGTTATTAGACCTGAATCGTGCGTCAATATGAACGCCCCATCATGACAGATTTTTTTGTAACACAAAAAAGGTTACGAAATGTAACATTAACATTTGATAGAAAGCTTTTGTTAACAAGGCAAAAGTGGGCATTGCTCACCGCTTGACCCCTGCTAAAGTAGGCCCTAAGGTTTTGCCCTTTTGGAACAAATGGAATTAATTATGCAGCGATACCGATACCAGTATGAGGTATCGGGTCCGATGCTGTGTTCATGTACTCGCAAAACGTCTCCAATACAACGGCACCGATACCACTTTACACCAGCGCGACGTTAACCTCTCGTCACCATCTTTTGGGTCCTTACGCTCCACCTCCCCGACGGTGCGGGCGAGACGGGCCGGTGGTGCGCCCGACCCCACTGGGCCGGGATCCCACCTCAGCCGGCGCGCCGGCCCTCACTTTCATTGCGCCACGGGGTTTTGCTTGCATCCTCTGACTCCTTGGTCCGTGTTTCAAGACGGGTCGGGTTGGTTGCCAACAATCGGTACTCGGTATCGGCGAGTACCCAAATGTAAGTGCTTGTACTCGTACTGAAAAAAGGTGGTATCGGTGCATCCCTCATTCGAATTAATGGACATTAACCAATTAACTAATGGGCACCCTGGACTTCTAACCCCCAAAAGGCAGAACTAAACCAGATCCAAAGTTAAATAGTTTTCGAGTTCTACTCTGGAAACAAAAGTGTGACATGCAAACTGACGGAAGGACGGACTGACACACGAAGCGCTATATAACCCCGACTACGTTGTCGCGGGGGTATAATCAGATTATTTTATTACACAAACAAAACTCACTAGATGGTGGTGGGACTGGTAGTGAGGGAGAGATACAGCAGCAGACAGTTCACCGGGACTCATATAATGTTACATAGCATGAACCTCTGAGGATGGAAAAACATCTGGATCAGCTCCAGGCAGAGAAGAAGATGAACTGATCTAATGACTTCAACTAAATGGAGGTACAGCAGCACTTCATGACCTTGCCCTCTACGTTGTTGGAGGCACATTTTTTAGCTAGTCAAGCATATGTTAGAAAATATTGTGATGAATAGTAATGAAAAGAAAAAGGTCTCCAGTCCTCAACGCTTTTATTTGCACATTTGGAACTTGGTAGCCACAGTGGCCACGAGCAGAGGGAGGAAGGAGGGATGGCAGACAGCGGAGGGAGTGTGCAACTGTACAGTAGTGAGGAGTCAATAGGGAGTGGCAGACTGGAGAGGAGAAAAGGAGGCGAGGGACATGAAAAGAGAGGGATGGAAAGAGAGGCAGAGAGGAGAGGGGAAAGGAAAATCAATAAAGTCATCAAACATGCATTGCGCGCTGAAATGACTTCTTAAGTCCCATCAGGAAAGAGAGTGGGAGGTGAAATGCAGTAGGGAACCTGGACGCCGACTTTTATGTGTCCTTCAACAGCACTGACTCAATCACTGAACTGAACCACGCTCACACTGCAGGGACGCCTCTCCTCTTTCCTTCTAGAACTACTGCATGTTTTCTCTTCTGTGGAGTCTTTTGACTTTAATCATAACTTGATCTAGCACCATCATCAGGTTTTGAAAATGGTTTTCTTTCTTTCTCCCAACTTCTGGAAGCATGTTGTTGTACTTTATGGTTTAACACTTTTTACCAGCCTCACCACGGAGTGAATTGCTGCCAACGTCTCCATTACATGCACACTAATATTCCACTATTATTCCGAATATGACAATATTCAGAATTTGATATTGGTCACGTTAAAAGGACTGTTTGTAACTTCTTCCACGTATAAATCATTCTGGGTCGGTGTCCCATGCGTGCTCGCGTGTGTCTCCGCTGTTCAGACTCAGACTCCAACACAAACTACAGTGAAGCACCAAAACCTCTCGGTTGTATCTAGTGAAGCCCGTCTGTTGAACAGTGTTGGCCGCGGTCGGAGGACGCGGAGGAGACCGTAGCTTTGGTCTCCAGGACCGGAGTCTCTGCTGTACTCTGCTCCTCTGCCTGCCTTCACTCACACACCACACTCGCTCCTTCTCTCTCTCTCTCTCTCCACCTCTGACGTGCATGCTGCTCACTCCACACTGCAGAAGAGTTAGTTTAGCTCTGAGAATATCTAGTGAATGTACAGTGGACGTTTGTGCAGAAATAACTGCTGCAGCTCCTCCAGACCAACAGAGGTTTCCCGTGTCTTGTGAAGTGACGGGGCTCCGCAGAGAGAACGTTATCGTCTCCGACCAAAACTCCGGCGTCTCCCCTGTTCCCTCCGGCCGCGGTCGGGAGGCTGAGGCAGGAAAAGCCAACACTAGGATCAGCATTGATTCATGGAGAGACCTTCGTCTGGTCAGCTAACATTACTGCCAAGCAGCTGAAATATAGAGTGATATTGTCCTTTTAGCTGACGTGTGTCACCTCACTGTTTTGATCGCTGCTCGTTCATGTCTATGTAGAGCGAGCACAAGCGCGAGCCTGACGCTGACACCACAGGTGTCGCTGTTAAAAAGCATTTCTGATTCTTACAAACAGTCCCTTTAAGTTATAACACTTCCGGGGTTACAGTATTTTGTTGGAGAAGGGTTTCTCACACCCTCATATAAAAATGTCAAGTTGACCCTGGCACGACTGATTTTATAATACGTAAGGGTTCTGATCTTTTTGGTCAGAGTTTGGCGATGGGAAATAGTTAATAAAGCCATACCAGGAAAATAATGTCCAAAAGATAAGAGCGTGGAAGGATAAACAGACTATTGTGATCGAGTATCTGTGAGAAACAGGCGAGACTTGAAAACAATTCCCAGAAAAGTTCGGGAACATCGTATGACTTGTTAAAAATGTCAACCTGACCCAGACAGGAGGGCGAGGGCATGTGATAATGAAAGAAAAGTGAGTAAGTAAACATTCGACCAGAGGTGTCCGGTTTGTTTTGCTCATCCTGATTGGTGGAAAAGTGACGTGACAGCGTTTACTGTTGGATATAAAAGTCAGGTCACACGCACTCTGATTTTCAATCTGATCTGAACTTGCTTGTATAACTACAACAATAAACATATGGTGATCCCGCCGGTCTTCCTCTTCATTTTGCCAAAACAATCTTAACCCAAACCACGATCTTTTCCTAAACCTAACTAAGACTTGAAATTGACACATGCGTCACGTGTTGCTGGACATTCGTAGGAAAACGCACAAAAAATGCATTGTTGAAAGTCGCGCTGAGCGTTACAAAATAAAAAGGGAAATTTGTGTCTATGTACGCGAAACAGATAGATTCAACTTTGTCACTATTCACAAACTGCCGTGAGAACTGAACGATACAGGGGAAATTAAATGGCTGTTCCGTGTAACTACCAGGCTAGTTTTTATTTTTTTTCTCAAATCTAATGAGGTCAGAGGCATGAATAGGCTTATTCTAAATTCTAAAATTACTGTAAATTCACTTTGGGAATGTCATTTTTAGCGTTTCTGTCTGAGAGTTTGCAATTTTTTTTTGTAATAGTTTAGTTTGAACAAGCCGATGTATATCCTGCCAGTTTTTTTTCTGTTTATTTAATCCCCTGCTTTCTGTCATTTGCTTTCCTTCCTCTCCGTCACGTTTTTCAGCCTCTCCACAGCTCTTCTCTCGGGTTAGTGTATTGCTTGGAGTGTCCAGAGGGCTGTATGTTTGCTCGAGGGCCAAAGTCATCATTTCTGTTGGAACTGGGTCCATGCCTTTGAGGCTGAGGGGGCTGGTGGCGGTGATGGGCTCGTAGACGCTGCTTCACACAAGTGCTGAATACTGACAGGAATGGGCCGTTCGAGGGTTCACACTCCAAATGAGGTCGCAGCGCCTCAGCCGTTCAGCTGGCATTCAGACAGCCCCGCTCTCATTCTTATTCAGCCCTCAGCTTTCAGTACAGGCTGCCATTGTTGACCAGCCTAATAGCTTTCTCACAGAGCCCAGGATACGTCTTTGATGAGTCAATAAAAACACTTTGCATCTCCAAACAAGCCAAGCCAAAATCTCATCAGGGAAGTATTGCATTGTATCTTTTCTGCATTATGCTGCATATTCACCTTTCTCTCTGCATTATCTCCAGCAGCCTCTGACATACCGAGGTCTAAATAGCATACTGTGAATAACATAGAGCAGATTCATACTGATAACAACTAATCTCCATAAGATGGCTCCATTTAGACAATGGTCATTGTCTCCATCATACAAATGTTGTGTGTTAAAGGGAATGAACAACACACCGGTAGTTTTGCCAGTAGTACGGCTAGCCCAGGACTTTAAAATCTGTCCCGAGGTTGGTGAGGTAACGTGCAAAGTTGACATTTTTACCTTAAGACTTTACCCCACAAAATGTCCATTTGTATATCAATTACTCACCTGGTGTTACCTTCAATTTGTGAGGAGGCGGGTGCTGAGTAGCAAAAGGCGTGGCTTGTCACTAAAATGAGAATAGTTGGTCCACCTTAAAGGTCAGACCACCTTAAGCGGGCGAGCCTAAGCCGTGGTTGTCGCTAACTTCTGGGCTAACCCCTTCACTTGGGAGTTGTAGTATACAACAAGATGGCGGCGCGTCCAAACGCAGCGGCTTTGCTCTCCCCATTCCGATGTTTCATGCTCCATAAGTTCCATCAGCGTGTTCAATGTCACACCAGGGGCGAAAACACATTGGACAAGTATACACAAACATTAAGGACTCATACAGAGTTTCCCAAGGCCCAGCCCTGGGACAATCTCATCACCTGTCACTGTTTTTGACACCAGCATACAGACCTCTCATCCACCAGTCCAAACCCAGAATAAAGACAGTCAAAGTTTGGCCTGAGGATGCCACTATACAACTCCAGGACTGTTTTGAGCACACCCACTGGGACCTGTTTGCACAACAGGCTACTAATGATGCAGAGGTTGATCTGGAAGAATACACAGCCACTGTGCTTTTTTACATCAACAGCTGTGTGGACAACATCACAGTGGACAAAAAAATAAGGATGTTCCAAAACCAAAAACCGTGGATGAATGCAGAGGTCCAAAATCTTTTAAACGCACGCAATACAGCTTTCAAATCTGGTTGAGATTGCTCTCAAAATCTTCCATTTATGTCCATCGCTCACTTTATGCTCCTCTGGGAAGCAGCCAGGCAAAAAGGTTTGATAGATAAATAAATAAATAAGTAAATAGTTATAATAGTATGCACATTTATAACATCTTTATTGTTCAACACAGGCCATTTCGGTAGAGACATTCAAATAATGATGATAGAATAGAAATAATTTAGTTTTCCTATTATACATGATAGACATCGAAACTTTAGTAATCTTGCTGATATGATATCAATATACAGTCAATAGATCACTTTCACTGTCTGTTGTTGCTGTGAGACGCGTGCGGCTCACGTCAAAAATAGGCGAGACCTCTATTCTCTAGAAGAGACGCAGCTGAGACGTGCGTCTCACGCGGGCAGTGTGGCTGCTCTGACCTGTTAACACGGACGGCGAAATAAAAAACAACAGGTAACGCAGCCGCCACGCGCTGCAGACCTTCCTGGTGTGTCCTGGGCTTTAGGATGCGTCACCAGGACATAAATGGTCCCTGACCTTTTATTTCATTCACCTTAAATGACAGTAGCATTGTTGCTTTTCTGTATAACTCAGGCACAGTAATGGTGAGCAAAACACCAGAGGGCAAGAGAGGTCGGTGTTATTCATAGAGACAGAGGTAAACAGAGGTCATGTCTAGTCAAACCTATGAAAGGCCTGTGAGTGTGGGAGAGACGTCTGCTGTATTCACTGCTCGTGTCTTTCAAGGAAAAGCTTTGCCTTCCCACAAACGCAGTTGTTTGGGAGCATTCAATGAACTGTTGTAGCAGTAGAGACCGAGGAACAGGAAATAACAGGAAGAATGTCTTTTGCTCTTACAACCAAACCAGTATGCAGATATACAAACAAGCACACAGGCACCAACAAAAAACATGTCCCATCTGTCACTCGGAGTAATTCTATGCATCCAAACAAGCGTTGTTTTCAAGTGCAACTGACAGGAGAAAAGGAAACTAGGACATTTGTGTGATTTGATGGGAAAGTTGGGTGAAAGAGTTAATGTTAATATGTAAATGTAAATATGTTCATATGAATAGGTTCAATGTGACTGAGGCCAATATTAAAAGAGAGGTGGGTCAATGTGAAGTAGTCTATCACACAGGAATCACAAGCATAGTGACACACTGACAATGGTGTGAGAGTTAGAGGTAAGAAGGCCTGATTAACTGGTAGGTTGGTCTGGAATGAGACCAAATAGACAATGATGTCAGTTAATAAAGGAGGAGGAGGAAGAGGAGGAGGAAGAGGCTGAGGATGTAAAAAACATTATAAAATCACTTCAGAGGGGGAATCAGCTACATTATTCTCCTAGTTTGTTATCAAAGTAGACAAATGAGTTTGCCAAGATGTAAATAGAGCTACATCATCAAATGCACTGTAATATAATGGCCAATAGAGGAAGCTCAGAGGAGCTAAATAGATTTAGCCCACACCCAGCAGCGCAAGCATATTTTCTACTGCTCTCACCAGAAGCAAGTGAGGCTTTTTACAGCTGTCTTTATCGGGGATTTTACGCTTACAAAATGACCAGCTCAGCAAAGCACAGAGATGGGAGACAGGGACAAAAGAAAAAGAAGTGAGAGAGACAAATAACATTGGAAAGGCTGACTGAGAATGGTACAGTGGGCCTATAACTTGACTGGTTGAACCATGCAGATGTGAAGATAAGTGGAGATGAAGAAACAGCTTGGTTGTACATTTTAGTACTTAGATTCAGCTGCTGTATTTGACTGAATTATTCAATAAAGTATGAAAAAATAAAACTATATTACCCCTAGGATTATACATACATACATAAATACATATATGTACATGTAGTATATGAACATAATATATATCCATGTGACCCTGAGTAGCAATAGGGGGTCAAAAATGGAAATATTTATAAAGCATGTCCTATTTAAAGGGACTGTTTGTAAGAATCAGAAATGTCTTGTTAACAGCGACACCTGTGGCCGTTAAGTCAACGAAAGTCAGCGTCCTGTTGCTCGCGCTTGTGCTCGCTCTACATAGACATGAAGGAGCATCGCTCAACACAGTGAGGCGACACACGTCAGCTAAAAGCACAATATCACTCTATATTTCAGCTGCTTGGCAGTAATGTTAGCTGACCAGACGAAGGTCTCTCCATGAATCAATGCTGATCCTAGTGTTGGCTTTTCCTGCCTCAGCCTCCCGACCGCGGCCGGAGGGAACGGGGGAGACGCCGGAGTTTTGGTCGGAGACGATAACGTTTCTCTCTGCGGAGCCCCGTCACTTCACAAGACACGGGAAACCTCTGTTGGTCTGGAGGAGCTG
>CAKAKR010044835.1:3845-14583 GCA_916700685.1 Adelosebastes latens | reverse complement strand
ACGCTACCTGTCTGTCTGCCTGTCTGTCTGTCTGTCTGTCTGCCTGCCTGCCTGCCTACCTGCCTGTCTGTCTGTCTGTCTGTCTGCCTGTCTGTCTGTCTGCCTGCCTGTCTGCCTGCCTGCCTGTCTGTCTGTCTGTCTGTCTGTCTGCCTGCCTGCCTGTCTGTCTGTCTGTCTGTCTGTCTGTCTGTCTGTCTGTCTGTCTGCCTGCCTGCCTGTCTGTCTGTCTGTCTGTCTGTCTGCCTGCCTGCCTGTCTGTCTGTCTGTCTGTCTGCCAGAGCTGCTTTAAGGAGAGACGAGTCTCTAATGTACAATATGATAAACGCTGCTGCAAGCTAATTAACATTAATAATAATAACTTTTTAGTTGTTCTTTAGTTAAAATCCACTTTATACTCAGAACTAAGGTGAAGCTCTAATCTGTGATGTCCAACGATGAACTCTGGAGGTTGAACTAGAACTAAGGTGGAGGTGTTTGAAGAGATTCTTCTGCCAAACTCAACAGTAGATGATGAGATGAGTCTCAGCTGCGTACGTCCTCCTCCGGTGTCTCCTTAATGTTGATTTAAAGTTATGAAGGTCATAATATGATGATTAATGGGGAATAAATCTCATGAAGAAAAAGGGACCCCATGTTATGAGTAAAGTGGTTTTCCAGATGTGTTCCAGAAACACGAGGGAGTCCACTTTTCTTCTTTGGTGGTGGATTTAATTTAAATCTCCATCCAATAATAAAACAGGACTGAGGGTTTACAGCTCAGCGTCTCTGAGGCTCAGCGGTGCTTTGAGAACGGCTTCATGTTCCGGCTGGTCGGTGGATGTTTGTAACTCGGTCCTAAACTAGCGAGCCTCGTGCCGTTCCTTGAATTTGTCGGCCCTCATCGACAGAACCTCGTCGTCTCTCCAGTTGGACATCTTTGTTGGCGTCTTCGTGTAATTGACCTCCTCTTCACTCTTTGATCGTTGTTTCTTCTGGTTTTGCTCCTAAAACAATCTTTCTTCATGTAGTTGACCCATGGGTTAGGGTTAGGGTCGTCTATGTATATACAGTATGAGTTATATATATGAAGTTATGTGTGTGTGCGTTTGATATTTAATCATCTGAACATCTGATGTATATCTCAACACACTCAACACCAGTATTTAGTGAAATGAGAGCAGAATGTAAATCATTCAGTTGGACATGAATGACTTTCCAGTCCATTTAATCTGGATCATCATAGTTTAAGATTATTAGTCTTTACCCATCTACCCCCCCCCCCCCATCCCCGTCACCGTCCTCACTGCTGGACTCTACAGAGGTCAAACCTCTTCCTTGTTCTCGTTGTGTCTCCACCCAAACTTCCTGTTCAGGAAACTGATCTTTCAGTCAGTTATGTTTTCATATTTCTTATTAATCCTTCACATCTCTTCTTCTCTCCTCTCCTCAGGGGATGGCAGGCGGACACAGACGGGATGAGATCCATCCGAACCCCCCCGCCCACCAGGAGCCCTCCGTGCTGCTCTGCGTGGGCGTCCTGCTGCTCCTGATTGGACGGATGATCTACCTTCAGGGCGGTACGAGCGGCCGGGACCACTCTCAGGTTTAGCCTCAGATAAACCCAGCAGACGTAGCATTTTTCTATAATCATGTATCTGTGTTGGATCCATTCTGTTTTTGGGGACCTGATTTTGAACCTCTTGTCCCAGCGGAGGACGGAGACGTTGGACTCTGAATTGTCAGGAACTCTAAAACGCCTGGACTTCTGTTTTTAACCTCTATTTTCCTTCGCGGTCTCTGAGCTTTTGCGATGCAACCAAAGAGCCGAGGTTTTGCACTCCTTTCCGGCACGGAGACGGTCACGTCACCTGAATCTGCCTCTGTGCACGACGGCGCCTGTGGAAATTCTAATGTGCCTTGTACAGTTTCCTGTTTACTTTTTTATAGCTTCTGTTAAGGTGTGTTTTATAGTACAGAGATGATGTGATCACCTCTGCAGACCCGGGGTTGTTAAAGTACGCGGGTCCAGTCTGCAGATCTTTTCTCTCTGATGGATTCAGGCAGAGAAACTTGATCTCTCACTCCTGTCACATCAGGATCCAGCATGCAACAGACTCAGGACCTGTGTGGGAACCAACTGGGCCAACGTACCCGTTTTGATCACACATTTTATAACGCCATGAACTCTGCTTATGTCTACGTTGTGAGTTAAACAGAGACGACTTTACACCAGCATGAACTGTGTCCTGGTAATCTGACTACTAAATGGTATTGATTTAAGAGAAGTGATTTAGCAGACTCCATGTGGACGGGGTTAGGGATGCGCCGAGTATCAGACCGAGTACAAGTACTTACATTTGGGTACTCTCCGATACCGAGTACCGATACGAGTACTTCTCTGTGCCTAAAGACCCTCGTTAACAGCCAGCTGGAGGGTGTGAGCGACACACGGCAGGCTGGGGAGTCCCGCATACGAGGCGGTGCGCCGCCACCGGCTCTAGTTCGGCCCAGCGGAGGCGGGCGCACCACCGTAAAGTGGTATCGGTGCCGTTGTATCGGAGCCGTGTTGCGTGTACGAGTACATGAGCACAGTATCGGACAGATACCTGATACTGGTATCGGTATCGGTGCGTCCCTAGACAGGGTTAATATTCCAGGGTTAATATTCCAGGGAGAGGTGAGGTGTGTAATAGAATCGGTTGTTCTGGCTGACAGATTTCAGCCTTTAGATTGTAAGAGACGGCCATATTCTTAAAGAAAGTCATCATCAGGAAAACAGATATTTGCCAGCAAAAAGCAGTATTTGGGGCTGTGAAACAGTTCCCTGGTAGAGGAAGAGGAATGCCCTCTGGACTGATCAGAATAAACTATATTAGAACCTCCCATAGAGAACGTGATCCCGTCCCAGAGCAGCTTAATCTGTCTGCATTCATGAGAAAGTGTCCATTTAGTTTTGTGTCATATTTCAATACTCTGGGTCCGGTTTTAGCTCCAGTATCTGCTGCTACTGGTTGACTCATACTGTTTATTATCAGGTAATCTGTAATCAGGATTATTAACCCTTCAAAGGTACGTTAGGTAAATGCAACAATCCAAACGTTTCTTTGAATTTCCACCAGTTTTCTAAACATCTGTATTGTAGAAAGTTCTAATCTTGGAATTGCAAAATGTAATGTTTTATCCGTGTATTTCTACTTTACTACTTTACACTTTTACAGTTTGCACCTGCCCAGACAGATGTTACCATCTGGATTGTTCAGTTTTACACAAAAAACACCTCAACCGTTGATACTAGTCAGGTGATACCGTACCGACCTGAGTAACTGATACCTGCACGGACAAACCTGTGTTTCTGTACCACTAGAGGCTGAATGGTGGAGACAGGTTCCTCCCTACTCACTAAAACCCAACATCACATTTACAAGAACGTTGACGGGGTTATTTCCCTCTTTGATCTGCTTGTTTTCAGCATAAAAACAAAGATTTTGCACAATAATAATCAGAATGAGGAGCAGAATGCTTTTCTTGTTGATCCAATAATAAGAACTGAGTTCTTGTTACTGAGGGCGTATTCACACCTGCCTTGTTTAGTCCTGTTGAATGGAACCCTGGAGCGTTAACCCTGCAGCGTTAACCCTGGAGCGTTAACCCTGCAGCGTTAACCCTGGAGCGTTAACCCTGCAGCGTTTTACCCTGGAGCGTTAACCCTGGAGCGTTAACCCTGCAGCGTTAACCCCGGAGCGTTAACCCCGGAGCGTTAACCCTGCAGCGTTAACCCCGCAGCGTTAACCCCGGAGCGTTAACCCCGGAGCGTTAACCCTGCAGCGTTAACCCTGCAGCGTTAACCCCGCAGCGTTAACCCCGGAGCGTTAACCCTGCAGCGTTTTACCCTGGAGCGTTAACCCTGGAGCGTTAACCCTGCAGCGTTAACCCCGCAGCGTTAACCCCGGAGCGTTAACCCTGCAGCGTTAACCCCGGAGCGTTAACCCTGGAGCGGTTCATAGACCTCCTTGAAGGTGTCGGTCTCGGTTCACTTACAAACGAACCGCGGTACAGTTCGGTACGCTTCGTTTGTGGTGAGAACGTGATCCGACCTCGATCCGGCCCAACTGGAGAAAGCATTGCGCCTTTTTGGATTAAACCGGCTCCGGTAGCGAGCAGCGCTGTGCAACAACACCAGACACCAGACACCATTACTACAGTAGAGCCGACGCTCGCCCTCGCTACTCACATCAGTACTAAACAGGTGTAACGTCAGGCTGCGTTGAAGACCACGGGCAGACCTGATGGATCTAAAGAGATATTTTGGGCCGATGAGCACGTCACAGTTTAAGAGGATTAATGCTCGCCTCCTAATAAAAGATGACCAGGGCCGAGATCAAGCCGCGTAGTCGTCCCTCCATTGTTGCGTTCTGCTCTTCTTCGTTTACTTCCGGGAGTTTTCCAGCTGGAAATTCTGCCCAATCGGAGAGCACCCTATGAGCACCAACATTTTGGTCGTCTTGTAAACGCTGCCGTGTGAACACAAACCAAACTGGAGGCGACATGCAGCACGGTAACAATCTGGTCCCTGATTCAGACCAGAGCAAACGATCTACTGGTGTGAAAACACCCTCAGGGCCGCACAGTTGGAGGAGGGAAACTCAAAAGATGACGAACAAAATCAATAATGGAATCATTTAAGCATTAAACAGAATCATCCTCTACGTGTAACCTTATTTTGACCTTGTTTTAGTATCCAAAGCAGTTCAACAGGAAGAGATCAGACAGCATCGTCTCTGGAGTTAACTGAAGGTAGTCGGCAGGTTCCGGTTTGTTGACGAGGTCACGTTATCCGTTTATTAGCTCGGTGATTCAGACCCGGCTGAGCCTCCTTCTCACGCTGCCGGCTCATTAAACACTCTCAGAGAGAGATTACTGGACGACAACCAAACACTGATTCATGTAGAGTCACAGAGGGTTAAGTGTCCGGCCGGTTACAGTACCATATACCAGTAACAGTAAGATATCAAACAGCGGTGATACGGGCTTCACATTCAGGACATTTATTCTCATCTTTGACCTCTTTAAAACATATCGGTTCTGTTGTCATGTGAGGAACCAGCAGACGTAGACCACTGGTGTTGTATTCTTTAGGTCTTCTTGGCTCACTAAGATGGACGTTACCACTTCCAGCTGATGAAGAGAGAGAGTAGCTTGAGAAAGTGAGAAATCATTTTATGCAAAGAAAAATATGAAATGCTCTTTTATATGCACACACATCTGGATTCTTCTCATCTGGAGGATGCAGTTCAGTACATGTCCACTCATTTCGTTAACTCTGAACAAAGTGAAATATTTGAATATACAGAAATTGTTCATGAAAAAGAGAATTCTCAAGCACCTTAAAATGGAGTTGATCCATGTTGAGGGATGTTTCCCGTAGAGAAGCTCAGGGAGGCGACTGCACTGCTCTTTACTGGAGGAGGCGAAGCAACCAGTCGATCCTCGTCTTCCTTTTAAAACCAGAACATGCTGTTTGAAAACACTCTGATAAATCCTAAATCTCCCCTCTGGGTGGTTTATCCAGGTGTGTTCAGTAGTGTGGGATGAGCTCGTCCTGGTGTCTGTGGGGGAAAACAGCTGTTACAGTTGTTGTCCAGTAGTAACAGTCCACAGACTGGATAGAAAGATGGATGACGCGTCTCCACTTCCTCCTCCCACTGTACAGAAGTGAAGCCAAAACGTCCCGGTTACCGGAGCTGCCATCTTGATATTTTGATGTCATTGTGAGTCAGAGTCTTCACAGCTGCGATCGGGCGGTGGAGCCGCGGTAT
This sequence comes from Adelosebastes latens, assembly GCA_916700685.1. NCBI lineage: Eukaryota > Metazoa > Chordata > Actinopteri > Perciformes > Sebastidae > Adelosebastes > Adelosebastes latens. The sequence goes on along the minus strand of CAKAKR010044835.1, from coordinate 8,788 downwards.
CGAGGTCACCCGCCCGAACCAATCATGAGCTGAGTACGGCCGCAGCTTCCTGTCACCCCCTTTTATAGCATCAAATGGGGGCAGTAATGAGCTCATCAGGTCTGAACACCAGAATAAAGAGGAAGTGTTTTCAAACTGTAATTTCCAGGTTTTACAAGAGAAACGTTCTGGATTAAGACTAACTGGTTGGTTTGGCAGATTTACGTCTGGTTAAGGTTCCCAGTGCACCGCCACCGAGCCGTGGATAATACTGGGTTTGGGTTCTGCCCACTGAGCTGCACAGTAGTAAACATCAGACATTGTGTTGCAGTGTGAATGTTGAGCTGTTTCAGATGCTACCGATGAGATAATCCCGTCATACTGGACGTGGTGTTAAAGTGTGAATGTTGAGCTGTTTCAGATGCTACCGATGAGATAATCCCGTCATACTGGACGTGGTGTTGATCAGCTGCAGTGAGTTTCTGCTTCAGTCTGACTGGAATCAAAATAGAAGTGTAATTTGCTGTTTAATGCTCCGCAGCATCGATCAGTGTCAGTTTGACTGAGATGTGAATATAATAATAATAATAATCACGCTTAATGCTTCAGCTTTACTTTACGATGGAGGTCCATCAGATACGTGTTGTTATGTGTTCCATGTGTTGGTTTTAGTTTCATCCCGCCGCTGGCTTCCTGTGAGGTCGTCCAGCAGTAAATCAGAGCAGCAGCAGTTTGTTGAAACACGATCGATAACCAGATTCATGTGAGTCTGTTTCAGTCTGTTTGAGTCTCGCTGGGATGTTTGCTCAGTTGTGTCAACACCAATGCTTCACAGAGGAAGTGTGATTCTGGATTTCATCATCCTTAAACTCTCATTCTCTTCTGTTTAATCTCAGGATTTAATCTGGTTTCATCAGCGGCTCAGCCACAAACAGTCAGGCTGTCTGGTCTGTAGCTGAAGCTGGTTTTAGATGAGTTATTACATAATAATATAAGTGTATAGACATGGTGATTAACTTCAGTGGAAAAAGTCAACAGAAGAACTGTCTTCTGATCCGCTCATGGAAACAGACAGGTGTTAGTAGTCCGCTTATCGGTATCATGGATGGATCACTGAACAGGTGTACCAACCAGGTATAGGCCCCGGGCCTCTGGACCAGAACCTCTGTATGAAGTTAACATTCCTAACTGGAAAGTCCATCAAACAACCACAAAGAGACACAAAACAACTATAAAGAGACACAAAACAACCACAAAGAGACACAGAACGACCACAAAGAGACACAAAACAACCACAAAGGGACACAGAACGACCACAAAGAGACACAAAACAATCACAGAGATACAAAACAACCACAAAGAGACACAGAACGACCAAACGAGGCACAAAACAATCACAGAGATACAAAACAACCACAAAGACACAAAGAGACACAAACAACCACAAAAAGACAAAACAACCACAAAGAGACACAAAACAACCACAAACAGACTCAAAGCGTCTCTGTGTCCAGGGGCCCGTTGTCTCATAATATGTTCGTCTGTCTGCTGTTTCGAGTTAAAAACATAGATGCTGTTTATTCATATTATATTTCATATTATATCATTTGAAGTGGCTTATTGACATTCATTCATTCAAAGACACATTTGTCCATTTGTCTTCGTTAAAAGAGGGAAACTTCAGCTGAAAAGTTTAAAGTTGATCCTCTTTTCTTCCCCTCCGCTGTGACTGCATGTGTCTGATTTGTGATTTGTGATTTGTGATATTGTGTGATGTGAAACCGGAGACCTCATTTGAAGTACTGTATTACAGCTGGAGTGTGAGAGGAGAGCGAGGCAGGGAGGAAACTGAGAGACGAAGTACCGTCTTCTGAAACTGAGATGGAAACCTGTCGATGTGACATTCAGGGTTTTACTGGCTGGCATCAACACTGCTGTTTGTTTGAGCTCTTAGGGTTAATACAACAGGAGAATCATTCACAGTCTACGATCTACTAACAGAAAAATACACATTTATACCCACTGTTTTTATTGGAATTACAAGATGAAACCCATGAGAACCTGTGAGCCAGAGACGCTGTGGCTGGTTGTGCTTGGCTGTAAACGCTGTACAGAAATGAATCTGTTGGAGCCGGTTTGTGCAGAAATTATGTGAATGACTCCAGATGACCCAGTACGACTGTAGCAACACGTTGTCTTCTTCTTTATATTCCTATTGTACACTGAAAATATTGTAATTATCATGTTTTAATTGCTTAAAATGCATTAAAGTGTTGTAAATAAAGCTTTTACATCTTTTTAAAACTGCATGTTTCATTTATGAATTACTTGTTTTGCAGAAACATGTTTGTGTTCAGTAGCAGGAAGTAATACTCTTTACTGTACTGACTATGTACAGTAATACTCCTATAGTATTACTGTACTGACTGTATGTACAGTAACACTCCTATAGTATTACTGTAATAACTGTATGTACAGTAATACTCCTATAGTATTACTGTACTGACTGTATGTACAGTAATACTCCTATAGTATTACTGTACTGACTGTATGTACAGTAACACTCTTATAGTATTACTGTACTGACTGTATGTACAGTAATACTCCTATAGTATTACTGTACTGACTGTATGTACAGTAATACTCCTATAGTATTACTGTACTGACTATGTACAGTAACACTCAGTATTACTGTACTGACTGTATGTACAGTAATACTCCTATAGTATTACTGTACTGACTGTATGTACAGTAATACTCCTATAGTATTACTGTACTGACTGTATTACAGTTTTAATCTACTTGTGATTAGTCGTAACATGTTGTGCTACGTTGTACTTCTACTCCAGTAATTCTACTCTACTATAAATGCTAATTCTACTTTCCAGAGAGAAATATTGTACCTCACTACATTTATCTGACACGTTGATGAAACCACTGAACCAGTATTTAAAGTATTTAAAGTAGTTCAAACAGCTGCATCTCTTTGTCTGCTTGTTAGTGAGTCAGTTCAATTATAACAATCTAAAACATTTAAATATGTAAGTTCACCTGCAGCCTTAAAACGTGTAGTCACCTTAAAACGTGTAGTTACCTTAAAACGTGTAGTTACCTTATAACGTGCAGTTACCTTATAACGTATAGTTACCTTAAAACGTGCAGTTACCTGAAAACGTGTAGTTCCCTTAAAACGTGTAGTTACCTTAAAACGTGTAGTTACCTTATAACGTGCAGTTACCTTATAACGTATAGTTACCTTAAAACGTATAGTTACCTTATAACGTGCAGTTACCTTAAAACATGTAGTTACCTGAAAACGTGTAGTTCCCTTAAAACGTGTAGTTCCCTTAAAACGTGTAGTTACCTTATAACGTGCAGTTACCTTAAAACGTATAGTTACCTTAAAACGTGCAGTTACCTGAAAACGTGTAGTTACCTTATAACGTGTAGTTACCTTAAAACGTATAGTTACCTTATAACGTGCAGTTACCTTAAAACGTGTAGTTACCTTAAAACGTGCAGTTACCTGAAAACGTGTAGTTCCCTTAAAACGTGTAGTTACCTTAAAACGTGTAGTTACCTTATAACGTGCAGTTACCTTATAACTTATAGTTACCTTAAAACGTATAGTTACCTTATAACTTATAGTTACCTTAAAACGTATAGTTACCTTATAACGTGCAGTTACCTTAAAACATGTAGTTACCTGAAAACGTGTAGTTCCCTTAAAACGTGTAGTTACCTTAAAACGTGTAGTTACCTTATAACGTGCAGTTACCTTAAAACGTATAGTTACCTTAAAACGTGCAGTTACCTGAAAACGTATAGTTACCTTATAACGTGTAGTTACCTTAAAACGTATAGTTACCTTATAACGTGTAGTTACCTTAAAACGTATAGTTACCTTATAACGTGCAGTTACCTTAAAACGTATAGTTACCTTATAACGTGCAGTTACCTTAAAACGTATAGTTACCTTAAAACGTATAGTTACCTTAAAACGTGTAGTTACCTTATAACGTGTAGTTACCTTAAAACGTATAGTTACCTTATAACGTGCAGTTACCTTATAACGTGCAGTTACCTTAAAACGTGTAGTTACCTTAAAATGTGTAGTTAACTGTACTTATGTTCAATAATCAGTTCAAAGTCGTCCTATGAGTTTTGTAGATGCAGATAGATGTGTATGGTTTGAGGAGTCAGTCTTTATAGTTCATGAAGTCTGCCGATATGCTGATGATGTTCCGATGTTCCTTTAAAAACTTTATTTAATGCGTTGACTGAAATCTCGGAACTTTTACTCAACTCAAAAGTCAGAAAAACTAGTTTATAACTAGACATTTTACTGTAATTTGAATTAATTTGACATCAATAGCACTTTTAAGTTACTGAGAAAAATATACGTTGATTCCAATCGATTTAATGTTTTAATCTACTTTTGACTGCTATGATAGTATCACCATGACACACTGAACTCCTCTCTCCATCTGGATATATTCATGTCCCATTAATGAACGATACTAACTTGGTTCCGTCTCCAGAGTCTTTGTGCTTTCTCGTCTCGCAGGTCTCCAACTGAAGATTCTTCATGTTTTTCACATTAAACTCGGGGAAATCACAGTTGAGTTGGACCAAAGCACATTTTGATTGTTGGAAAGAGTAAGTGTTTTATGATGCTCCGCTATGTACAGCTGATCTCAACGTAAACTAAAATACGCCTGGATGAAGGTGCAAGCTAAACGGAGAGGAGAGGGGGGGGGTCTGGGCTCTCCGAGTGCCATTCAAGTTATTTTTGCTATTATTACTGTTGTTACTATTATCAATCTATTATATCCACCACTACTTATTATTATTATTATTATTATTATTATAGCTGTTGCGCTTTTATTGTGGTTGCTGTGCATCCTCACTGATGCTCTCTCTCTCTCTCTCTCTCTCTCTCTCTCGCTCTCTCTCCCGCTCCG